>JACXGI010000678.1:107295-122337 GCA_016801175.1 Esox masquinongy
GTGTGTGTGTGTGTGTGTGTGTGTGTGTGTGTGTGTGTGTGTGCATGTGTGCGTGTGTGTATGTGTGTGTGTGTGTGTGTGTGTATATGTGGGCCGTATCAGCATGTGTTGGTCTGTGTTGAACAGATGCCTACAGTAGACAAAGGCATGCTGATTGGTCTGTCAAGAATATTGCATTAACAGCACTTTTCAAGGTCTACTAGTTTTTGGGTCACCCAGCTAACAGCACCTTGTTAGGAAGAGGGAAAAATCACACCTGCTAACGCAGATGTCCACGATTACACTGGCAGTTCAGTCATGTTCATTAGCGCACATTGTAGCAAAATGTTTTGCAACTGAAACAAAAATAAATGTTTCATATTAGTTTCATATTACACAATTCCAGATACCTTAATACTGAGCAGGATCAGACTTCATACGTCACCACTCATTCCAGTGCATTGCTCACTGAGCGAGACATTATCTGTAGACTTCAGTAGCCGTGGTAGGTAATGTGGTGCGAACGCACCCGCACCCCTCCAATCCACGTTGCACCAACACCCCCTGACAGAAAATGCTGGTGGCTTCCAGAAGATTCCGGAAACTACCAGCTGGGCCAGTCCCGACCCTACACACCTGCCTCCTATTGGGACCTGATCAGGGGAGGTCCTTAAGGACTCCCAGAGAGCACACCCTCTGTGTCCGTCCCTTGTGCCAGTACCTAATGCTCCTCACAGTCACAATACAGTGTAGAACATATCACTGTTAAAACAATGAGCCCATAAGACAGGATGTTAAATGAAATACATTGAATATTATTTTTCTCTACAAAAACTTTGTGATAGATCTGTGGCTGAGGGTTTCCTTTTACGAGGAAGATGACTGCACAAACCAGCAATGTCAATATCAAACACATATGCATCTTACTTAGACACCTTATCAACTAAACAAGGTTTTATTCCTAGGTTAAGCAAGATCAGTCGGCTTTATGATTTAACTACAATCCACACTATTTCTTTCTAGAAAAGTCACTGCGAATAAATACTTACCTGCAGATTTTTGAATACTAACATTATAATGTGTCGCCAATTGGATGGAAATCAAGCTAAAATGACAGATGTTAGGAACATGTTCATATTATTCTTTACAACATGTTTTTCAATACAGGAGATACATTAGTTTAGCCTTGTCATTGGTCCATTCTTTTGAATGGACTTCATGACCTTATTATGAGTTTTGCCTGGTTTATTCCAACCCATGGCAATCTTCTAAAAGGAAAACCTGCATTATGTATTTAGCATCTCAATTATCTGTTTTGATGAGTATGTCTGAGAGACTTTTGGAACATACCCAGATTGACAATACTTTAGAATACAACATTTGTTTACAAGGTAACTGTGTAAATTGAAATGCGTTTTGTCCATACAGCATTTCCTGACTTTCTCTAATATTGATTGGAATGAAACTCCCTTACTGTTCTAAGATGCAGATTTTGTTTCGGAGAACAATAGGCTTGCTCTGCTTGGCAGAATTCTTTTGTAATCACATATTGCTATTCTAATGATTGGACCAGGAACAAACAGTATTGAATAGATCCCAAATCCTTTGCACGAGTTAGCTGGTATTATTTTTAAACTCTATTAACATTTTGAATGAAGAAAAAGTGGACAGTAGAATCGCTGAGCCCTGAATCGAGCCCTTGAGCCAGCTCATCATCTACCTAAAAGTTCAACCAAAAACAGTGAAATAGTGCTACCGAAGCAAAAGGTAAAAGACTGTTCGGGATACAGTGTAAACCTCTGAGGACATTCATTGCCCCTGTGAGGTTTCACATCAATAGCCACAATCGTCCAGAAATCATTTCAAACTTCAGACACATGGGGAGAACTATGCATTGCATTTTCAATAGGGTTTATTCTGGATCTGTAATTGTACATCTGCTGCCCAGCCTAGCCCCAATGCAAGGAATTCTATTGCCTTTGCAAATAATATAAATTTGTCATCCAAAACTTTTACGACTAAGCAGGCTTCTCCAGAGATTTGACATCTAGCTTTGCCATGGTGCCGTCTGGGATATTAGCCCTCTTTCTTGCATCTTCCAGACTGCAGTCTCCCCTTTCTGTCAGACCACATTTTGCACAAACCTGCCATCGCCGGCTCAGCTCCCAGAATCCTCCAGAACACGTGATGCCATTCTGCCAGTAGCAGGGCATTAGAAGGCCTGTGTCTGGACAGAGAGGGTCGGTGACATCAAGGCTGACGCCAGCCTGTCTGTACCTCCAAGCTGTCCATTCTCTGGGATGCTCTTTGCTGGCAGCGTGATGAAATACACATTTACATGATTTATTTATTTAAATAAATAAATAAAGGACTATTGCTCCCTTTTGTTTGACCAATGGCCGTCCAACTGCTCACAGTAAGTTTCTGTCCAATAGCAGTCACATGGGAGCAGTTGTGATTAATTAGCTATTCATTTGGCAGATCAGTATTCCACTTGCATCCAAGGGTGTAATAAACCAGTGTTTCCCAACCAGGGGTACTAGGGGATCTTAGTCCATGCATCCACTGGTGGTACAGAAATGGAAAAAGGTTGGGAACCATAAACCATATGGATGTTTTGAATCCCTATACTACAGATTACTACTCCAACTATTCAGATTACTACAGCTACTAATAATAATAACAATAAAGATTTTGTATTATAATAAATGCTATTCCATTAATGTTTTCATCTAAGGTGACACGTTCACAGTAACTGTTGTGCTACAACATCAGTACAGATTGATTGTTATTGGATTTCATTCATTTGAAAGACCACTAATTAATTAATGCTAGATGATGCCCAGGGCAGACTTGCTAATCTAGGGTAAGCCTAAGATTTGCAGTGGGACTTTATTAATTCTCCATCATTATTAAAGGAAAAGCTTTTTTTAAGACCCAATCTACATGTTTTATGGAAATTGCATGTAATAAAAGGGTCCAAAACCTTTTGGAATGATTTCACGTTTTTTTAAGCAACTTACCCCCAACCACAGACACTTACTCATCCTTGTTTTACTGTACAAGGGCTTTGGAAAACATGAAGGCTTTAGAAATCATCTCAGTACATCCTTTTAAAGACAGAAACCGACATGCTATGGTAAGGCAGCTCTTTAGAGGTTTGACACATGAAATTGTGTCATTAGAACTTACTACAAAACACTTTATGGTTTGAGTCAAAAAGCTTCCTCTATTTTGCATGTGTTAAACAGCTTCCCCCATCCAGCTGCTCTCTTGTCTGTGTAGCCTGCTGCTAGAATGAACCGAGAGGTTAAATAACCAGTATTTCATTGTTACAACATCTGATCATCTGAGATAGTTTCACACAACAAAGAAAAGGAGGTGTATTTCTGGTTGGGATAAGGAATGTTTTGAAACATGGCATTTACATCAACCATATTTGGTTGTAAAAGACCAAATATCCATAATGAACAAAGTCCATAATGAACATATCAGGCAAGCAAAGTCAAAGAGCCAAACCATAATAAGGATTATTCCAATTGGAATCACATCTAGAATGTAATGTTTGCCCAAAAATATTTTTCATTGCCTTAGAACCTTAGGTCTTGCACAGCAGATTGCAATTTAGATGATGAAGTCACTGGTATGATATGAAATGAAGTAAGGAAGAGTGTGTTCATTCAACCCTTTCCTTGATTTTGACATCCAAGTAGCTTCAAAATAATTTAAACACCAGCTTCATTATGTCTCAGGAAGTTTACAGGCAAATAACGATCATAGCTTGTTGATGCATAAGTGGATGAAGAAGGCACACACATTTTAAGAAACACGAGAGTGCTAAACCAAAAGGCAGGATGGGCTTTGAAAGCAATATATTTCTGATGAATGGGAATAATAATGGGAAAACTCTTCTGTGTGAAAGCAGACGGTAATTATCGACTGCCTACTGCCACTTGTGATTGACAGTTAGGGTCTTTCAATCTCTGCACTTAGGAGTGATTGAAACCCTCAGTTCATTAAAAAAATTGGCTTCAATTATGCTAATTGTAATTGAGAGACAGCTGGGTGCCATTCTAAACAAAGCCTTATCACACAAACAACTTTTATACCCCTTAATGCTTTTGCTCTTGTGCTCCATCCAGATTTATATATTTTAATAATCAATCTGTCTATTAACTTAGAAAGCAAGGGAAGCCCAAATGAATTACGTGTAAGGCATTTTAAGTTTTGACAGAAAATGATTGTTCAAATTATTAATGGCCTAACCAATAAGGGGATATTTATGCCAGGAAATAGCTTGCTAAATCAATTGTTTAACATTACATAGCCATGTTATTGTAAATTGTTCAACATTAATACATTACATTTCTTTGACCTCAGTAATATGCCTTTGCCCTGAGGTTGTACCTGTGTTTAGAGTAACAGCTCCTGTGGTAGATTGAAGAATAATACCATTTCCACCATGTACAGTTTGAAACAGTTAGAAATTTATTGTAAATGGTCTCTGTTTTGATTTCTCAACTCTTAAATATGCATGAACAGTTGCACCGACGATTTTAGCAGCAGAATGGTTAAGCACTGCCCAGGGCCTCCATATCACTCAGTCCGCCTCTGTGTGACGGTTGCCCTAACGCTTGGAGTTACAATGTGATTACATGCTGTCTACTGCATGATTCATCTCATGTAATGAATTGTAAAGGTATTATGCATCACAGAGGTATTGGGTTAAGTAAAATACTATAATGACAGCGCACTGCACACTGGTAACCTAATCACACAGGGCATTATTTTGAAGTCTTTTGTAATGACATTTCATTGATAAAACAAGCGTTTTTCCTTACGATTATCATTTGTTAGATAAATATGTGAAGTCTTTACAGTGTAAATGCTGATCCTTCTCACATCTAGGCTGCATCTCAAATGGCAAGCTAAGTCATTTATAATGCCTGTCTTTGATGATGGCCCATAGGGCTCTGGTGAAGAATATCACACTAATAGGACATCATTTGGCCTCCTGCCCTATACAGTTGTAGTGGTTGTGATTTCCACAGTCAGTGGAAGGAATGTGCTGTGGATTAAAGGGTCGCAAATGTGCTGTGGATTAAAGGGTCGGATGCACAATTAAAAGGGAATTACATTCAAGAATAAAAATGTGTTTGTTGTCTTCCAGACATAAAATAATTTTTCTCCTGAAAATTAAATATTTTTGGAATTTGATGGCACATGGAACCTCCAGCTGAAATAAGTCTGTTTAAAAATAACAAGGGAAAACTATAATAATGCTAATCTACAACTCAAAGTAACATGCATTTACTGGTTTTGAAAACTGTAAGACAAACAGCAGTTATGTTAGAAAAGAGGTATTTGGTTGAAATAATCTACAGACTGTAAAAAACAGACTATAGTAAACAAATTATAGTAAACATATTGTGATAAACAAACCATGGTAAACAGACTATAGTAAAGAGACTAAATAGAGCGGCAGGACAGAACCTCGGAGTCAGGTAAACGTGGAGGCGGAGGGGTCTGCATTATGGTTAACTCTCGCTGGTGTTCGGATGTTGCAGTAATTTCAACACACGGTTCACCAGACCTGGAGCTACAGTACAAACTATAAAAATATGGCCCTTCTACCTTCCTCGGGAATTCAGCTCCGCTATAATCACAGCAGTCTACATACACCCGCAGGCGGATAAAATGTGCGCTGGTGGACCTATATGGAGCAATTAATGGACTAGAGGACGCTCACCCTGAGGCAGCTTTTATTGTTGCTGACTTCAATAGGGCAAATATGAGGAAAGTTTTGCTGAAATACCACCAGCATTAGCTTTCCTATCCGTGGTGATCAGACTCTTGACCATTGTTATTCACAAATACGGAACAGCTACAAGCCCCTCCCCCACCAGGCCTTTGGTAAGGGTTAGTGGTGAGTCCTTTAGTATAGCCACTCAGGGCAGTGGCGTGTCCTTTAGTATGGCCACTCGGGGCAGTGGCGAGTCCATTAGTATAGCCACTCGGGGCAGTAGCAAGTACTTTAGTATGGCCACTCGGGGCAGTGGCGAGTCCTTTAGTATAGCCACTCGGGGCAGTGGCGAGTACTTTAGTATAGCCACTCGGGGCTGTGGCGAGTACTTTAGTATAGCCACTCGGGGCAGTGGCGAGTACTTTAGTATGGCCACTCAGGGCAGTGGCGAATACTTTAGTATGGCCACTCGGGCCAGTGGCGAGTACTTTAGTATGGCCACTCGGGGCAGTGACACGTCCATTAGTATGACCACTTGAGGCAGTGATGAGTCCTTTGTTATGGCCATTTGAGGCAGTGATGAGTCCTTTATTATGGCCACTCGGGGCAGTGGGAAGTCATTTAGTGGGGGTGTGGTAAAACTGCAGACACTATCTCCAATGATTGTAAGCTGAAATCCATGGAGAGAGAAACAAAAAAGTAACCCCATTAAATTGGTCGCTGTTTTAGGCTAATAGGTGCTAATAGCCTTGGTGGGAATGAGGTTTATAACATTGCCTTAACCATTTGAGTATACAGTATACCTAACATTTTTTGCAAATTCAAAACCTATTGGATATTTCTGACAAGTCAGAACATACCATCTGTTTTGGAAAATTCATATCATACTCATTGCTATTTCTAATGTTTAAATGGAGAGTCCTGGATGTGTGTGTGTATACTATGTTATGTCTACCCCTAAAACCAGTTAAAGCAACACTGCCAGTCCATTTGAATCTACTATGTTTTGTACAATGTGTGGTCTGTACCTAGTGAACTGTTAGTGAGTGGCACTGAGGCACTTTTTAAAGCAGATGCAAGCAAATCATTATCATATTAAGGCTGGTATTCATCCCAATGTTTACATGCGAGCTAGAACAAACAATAGCATCATGACAAGCCTGAATGACACACAAGTCCATGTTTTTGTTAGACAAAAGAACATTTGTATGATTATTAATCAGAATTTCCAAATAATTGTGATGACTTACAGCCCCTGTTGTTAATTGCCCGTAAAGTTATTTCCATAAATAATGGGCCCCATCCAGCGCAGAGGACTAATCAAATGAGCACAGTGACTGAGTTATAATGGCACAGTAGTGCACACGAGCCAATGTGGTTGATGCTTCATTACACTAGTATTGTATTTAAAACAGAATAGGATGCACGTGGAAATGGAAATGATATAATTGCTACGGAAACATAAAAAAGTAAATATGACCGCCTGAAGTCTCAAACTTGCAACAACAAAGTTAAACAGAGATAATGGTATATTATAAAATTAGCCATAACAAATTTCAGGTATAAATTCCATAAGTCTCAATGTTTGACAGAACACTTTTGCCATGAAAAATATAGTGAAGCCTGGCTTCACAGTAACTGCTGAAAAACACCTGGGTGGGTTTGAATGGTCAGTTACAAAGACAAAGTCAATTAAGCAATGATATGCTCAATTTGAACTCCGACCACATTGTCTTGTTTTCTGCTTCAGTTCTCACACGGTGTCTCTGCATTTTCATATTGGAAGCACAGCGCATTCAAAGACAAAAATGTCTTTGTGGTACTAAACATTGTGATATGTGTTTCGGATGACTTTTTATATTAATGGACTGCACTTAGCTTTGGAGAGAACGACTGTCAGAGTGATGCAATAATAAACATCTTTGGTTGTTCAGATCAGATAATTTTTTGTTTTGTTCCTAGCGACATGTGTGCACATGTTATGAGCATTGAGCATAGATTCAAGCACATTCAGATGTATTGTTCCCTTAACAATAGTTTTAAACTGGATTTTAACTTTACAAGGAGAGTTCCTTGGACTTCTTTTGACTCACTGAAATGAATTGTCGTGGTAATGGAAAATGAGGTCTGACTGCAGAAGTGAAGGGACATGTCATACTCTAAAGGTTTTGTCTAACTTTTTGTGAAAGTGTTTAAAAAGGCAGCTGCTTCAAAAATGCTGGTAGACAAGCAATCGAGGCTCTTTCTCAAACAACTCAATTGTTTGATTGGTAGAAGACTATTGGTATCTAAGGGTAGATTGGTGTTTCAGTGTATAATACAATTTTACTTGAGACCAACATTTAGGCATATGCCACCGGGCATTGAGCTAAAAGATCATGGTCCTCATTAAAGTTCATGATGCTGTAAAACAAGACAAGTGGAAGCAAAACAGTCCCATAGTTGACAGACTTACGATTATGAGCAGGAAGGGATCAGCTTCATTTCAAAAGTGACTTCAGTCTTTATTGAACACCATCATGTTCCTTGATCCAGGTTATTATGGCTTGAATTGTTTTGTAATTAAACTACATTTTGTTGTGAGTAGTAATTACCACCCGCCTTGATTGTATTAAAAAACTTTGACAAGTTTTGTATTATCTTTGACAAGATTATCGGTACCTGTTTGTACGACATGGGTTAAAAACTGTCATCTCTAGTGACTTTACTTGCATGTTCTTTTCTATCTAGACATTTTCTTTTGACTGCTATTCTAACTTGAAAACAGTTGGAAAGCAGTAGTCCAGGCCTTTACTTTTTCCTTGACGGAGTTGCTGTTGACAGATTTTGGATCTTGATCTTTTATTATGGTTAGTATCATCTCCCCAGAGTATAAGAGAAAAGTTGGATTGCCTTCTAGAGCACAATAATATATTATCTTCACACTCACCAGATGTGGTACATTGTCAATAACAAGAATTTGTAAAGCTATGGCTTCAGCCTTGTTCAGTGAATTATTCCGAAATATTGAAACATGTTGGCACAGTGCTACGCCAAGAGAATGTAACTATGAAAGAGATTCATTATCTATGAACCCCTACACCAACTCCGATGAAACCCCAACATGGAATATGCATTCAGTGCTTACAGAAGAGCACTACATGCATCGTCACAAAGCCAAACAGAATCGAAAAACAAATCATTGTGAATATTGCCAGTCAGTCCTGAATGAAAGTTAGCTTAGCCTATTTCTAAAACAACATTCCATCAATGTAATGGAACTACCAGACCAAGATACAATATTCAATATTGACGTATGCTGTGGTGAACTCCACGTATTGTCATCTGTGGAGGCCACTTGTCCTGCCTAAGTGAAATATTTGACATAGTTGGTACAGAAAAAAAACAAATATGGGCTAAGTCAGATGGTAATGCTATGGCGTAAATGGCTGTTGACTAATGATGAGTAGCAATCCACTCAAACATAGTGAAGTTACTAATGTTTTGCTAATATTATATGAATATGCATTATGACTTAGTGAAACATAGATAGCAAATATTCATAGTTGGAATAAAATTAGCATTTAATGTCTGCAGCTAATGGACTTTTTGTATAACTAGACCAGACATAATTGAAATGTCAGTGCAGAAATAACTTTAAAAAAAACCTTATAACATGTAGGTATGCTGCACATCTCGTAACTATGAGTTTGTGTGTGTGTGTGTGTGTGTGTGTGTGTGTGTGTGTGTCTAAATTTCACATTTACAGAAAAGAGAACATTACATTGCTCAAACTGTATTGCTTTCAGTTTGAGCAATGTAAGTTATCAAATTTATTTTCTTTTTCGTAGCAAGTGTATTATTTTGATATTCGAGCAAGATTGATGAGTACAAACTAGACGTTTAGCAAACATTAGCAAAATACCTAGCTAAGAAATGAACTCACCATTATTTGCTGTCTACAGGGTTTCTTTCTGGTTACTGTTAAAATGATTCTACATGAAAGAGAACGAATTTGCCTCAGCGTGCCAAGTCCTGTTTCTATGTGCAATATCAGTAACCAATTTTACATTTTCACTGTAATTCCAACAAATATCATTGCGTTTTGAAAAACAAAAAGTATACACTGGTCCTGCAGTCACAATGACAAATGGTTAACTGTCCATGATATGGCCATCTTATATTGGCTTTCAACTGTTTCCAGATTTCTATGAAATATATAGAGGGTTTAACAAAGAAACAGTCTAAACCTTTGCCCATCACCTTTAAGTCACTTACTGACAGACATACTGGCTGTTAGTCTCCTGCTGTTGTTGTTTTGGTATCTGTGTTGTATTGTGGTCGGCATGCCGGTTTTCTGGGTTGGTAATTCTTTGTTCTCTGTCTGGTTGTCATCGGCTGCAGAAATGCCAGCAATCTAACTACAACAGGTTGTTCGTCACCTGTGGGCTGACTGTGGGAAGAATGTACAGGGCCTATAAAAGGGATAACAGGCGACATTGCCATTAAATCTCTAAGGAAATAGAAGAACAGCAGCCAAGTAAAACAGGCATTGTGTTTTACTCTCTGGCTCTTCATCTCCCCCTCCCTCTCTCCTCCTGTCTCTGGTCCTCCCTCTTTGTTCCACCCTTCTTTTCTATCACTCCTTTCTTTTCCCCTCGAATTCGCTCTCATTTCCTTTCTCTGTCCCCATCTTCTTTCTCCCTTTATCTTCCTTACACAGTCCATTTATCTTCGCTTTCACCACTGTTTTTTTATCTCCTCTCCACTCTACATTTCTTATCCGCCTATCAGTATGTTGTGTTCTCTCATTTCTCTCTGCCAACTGTTTTATCCATATAAAATGGGTAAGCCACATTGTCTGCTTTGCCCAGGGCTTTCTTTTGTGTGAGGACTGGAGGGCATGACTGTCAGGATGGCTTCTCCACTGATGTATTCTCAAGTCAAAGCTCAGGGTTAATTCGAAGCACAATTCCTTGTCGGCGCACCATGTCCATGGGGGTTGGGGGGATGTTACGTATGCTCACACCCCTATTGCATTTTTAGCTGGCGGTGGCTCAAATTAGTTTGTAAAAGCTGTTTACAGTACATTTGACCTTGGATTACGGTTTCAAAGTGGAGAACTATTGAGTTGTAATAACCATTAAGTTAAAAAAATGGTGTAACGTTGAGGAAATTAGCATTAAAACAACATTATTAATCACCACTCAATAAGTAATATTGTAGAATTACCGGTAAAAGAAAATCAAATAATCTATGGTAAGATTTGAACAGAACAGAAAATAACAAAATGTGCATGGAAATGTTTTCTTTTTACGCTATTGCAAAAATGCAATATGACATTAATATTGTTATTTGAAAATGAATTACTTTTGCCTTTGGCAACTCATGTCGCCATTCTTGGTTGAGGCACCGCAAGTACGAGGATCTAATACAGACCCCCCACCCCCCCCATGCTTTCCCCCTCAAATGTCACTGCGTAATTTGCACTCTGGCTAGGGTCTTGAAGACGTAGCCGTGTGCAGGTCATTAAAATGCGATGGACTTCACCGCTGGTGTAATTAGCTTGTCATAACAGATGGATAGTTAGCATCTGTTAGAGGCCATGGATGTTCCTGTTGAATATACCTCCTTGTTCATTTGCTTTGCTATATCAGCACCTTCCAGAGGTATAGGCTAAACAGAGGTATAGGCTAAACGGAGGTATAGGCTTATACGGAGGTATAGGCTAAACAGAGGTATAGCCTAAACAGGTACAGGCTTATACAGAGGTATAGGCTAAACAGAGGTATAGGCTTACACAGAGGTATAGGCTTATATAGAGGTATAGGCTAAACAGAGGTATAGGCTAAACAGAGGTATAGGCTTATACAGAGGTATAGGCTAAACAGAGGCATATGCTTATACAGAGGCCAGTGTATTCCCAACTCCGGTGCTCGAGGACCCCCAACAGCACACATTTTTGTTGTAGCCCTGGACAAGCACACCCAATTCAACTCTATGAGAGCCTGATAATTAGTTGACAAGTTGAATCAGCTGTGCTTGGCTGGGGGTAAAATGAAAATGTGTACTGTTGGGAGTACTTGAGGACTGTAGTTGGGAACCACTGGTATAGACTAAACAGAGGTATAGGCTAAACAGTGGTATAGGCTAAACAGAGGTATAGGCTAAACAGGCAGCTGAAATACATCACTGACACCAGGATGGATACGATCAGGCTGAGCTGATTCAGGCTGAGCTGATTGAAGTGTGGTCCACAACTGCATTTATTAGGAGCTACTAATTGATACATAATTGGGATAGCTTTTACTGCTACAATGCAGGAACAGGGAAATCATTGGATAGCATTTTAAAAGAAGCACACATACAGAAATATTCCATTTCCACAATCAATTCTAATAGTAAAAACATAGAATTAATTAATTAATTAAATGTTTCTGTGAAATTGCCACTTGGTGGCTGTAATTGATGCCAACTGTAAACAAATGACATAACATGATACAGTGATAATGTACACCATAAACAATTAATATGTAATACAGAATAAAGTTATCCAAGCAGTAACAATAACCCTCACAATGAATATTTAAATAAATACGTAATATAAATACAAATTAATTAAACCTGGCAGGCACAGAGAGAATGTTCTGTTGTGAAATATATTTAGGCCTACACTCAATGTGAACATATGCCTAGAAGAAATATTGCATTTATTATAGGTTGCCATTTATTTTGCATATTTCCATACTCTTATTTGACCAGATAAATTGACAGATTTTCAGCTTACTGGTCAGATGTTCATCTGAGAAATCACAAAGAACAAAAAATACGATTACAGGGACCAACAGTAATGACTTTCAGGACAGTTCCTGACCTCTACAATAGGGGATTTACTGTATTCATGGACTGCACGTCTGTCAATTTGTTGCATTTTTTCCATGGTTATTAACATTCTATGGATACCGTATTGATGAGCAGAACTTGAATCAAGGCTAATGACTTGAAGCTAATAACCATTTTGTCTAAATAACATTGGGGCTTAGAAATAAAGTAGGTTAATATTTAGTAAAGTAGGTTAATATTTAGTAAATGATACATCAAATGTACCTTGAAAGATTGTAACATTGTCACTAGCTAGGAAATCAGTCAAAAATGTGATGTTAATGTTTGATAGTTAAAATTCAGTAGACTACCCCTGTAACTACTTAACATTATACTGCATCGAAACTGAGTATGGTGGAAACGTACAGTTATGCTCAAAAGTTTGCATACCCTTGGAGAATTGGTAATGTACAGTGAGGGAACAAATTATTTGATCCCCTGCTGATTTTATATGTTTGCCCACTGTCAAAGAAATGATCAGTCTATAATTTTAATGGTAGGTTTATTTGAACAGTGAGAGACAGAATAACAACAAAAAAATCCAGAAAAACGCATGTCAAAAATGTTATAAATTGATTTGCATTTTAATGAGTGAGATAAGTATTCCACCCCTCTGCAAAACATGACTTAGTACTTGGTGGCAAAACCCTTGTTGGCAATCACAGAGGTCAGACATTTCTTGTAGTTGGCTACCAGGTTTGCACACATCTCAGGAGGTATTTTGTCCCACTCCTTTTTGCAGATCTTCTCCAAGTCATTAAGGTTTCGAGGCTAACATTTGGCAACTGGAACCTTCAGCTCCCTCTACAGATTTTCTATGGGATTAAGGTCTGGAGACTGGCTAGGCCACTCCAGGACCTTAATGTGCTTCTTCTTGAGCCACTCCTTTGTTGCCTTGGCTGTGTGTTTTGTGTCATTGTCATGCTGGAATACCCATCCACGACCCATTTTCAATGCCCTGGCTGAGGGAAGGAGGTTCTCACCCAAGATTTAACGGTACATGGCCCCGTCCATCATCCCTTTGATTCAGTGAAGTTGTCCTGTCCCCTTAGCAGAAAAACACCCCCAAAGCATAATGTTTCCACCTCCATGATTGACGGTCGGGATGGTGTTCTTGGGGTCATAGGCAGCATTCCTCCTCCTCCAAACATGGTGAGTTGAGTTGATGCCAAAGTGCTCGATTTTGGTCTCATCTGACCACAACACTTTCACCCAGTTCTCCTCTGAATCATTCAGATGTTCATTAGCAAACTTCAGACGAACCTGTACATGTGCTTTCTTGAGCGGGGGGACCTTGCGAGCGCTGCAGGATTTCAGTCCTTCACGGCATAGTGTGTTACCAATTGTTTTCTTGGTGACTATGGTCCCAGCTGCCTTGAGATCATTGACAAGATCCTCCCGTGTAGTTCTGGGCTGATTCCTCACCGTTCTCATGATCATTGCAACTCCACGAGGTGAGCTCTTGCATAGAGCCCCAGATCGAGGGAGATTGACAGTTCTTTTGTGTTTATTCCATTTGCGAATAATCACACCAACCGTTGTCACCTTCTCACCAAGCTGCTTGGTGATGGTCTTGTAGCCCATTCCAGCCTTGTGTAGGTCTACAATCTTGTCCCTGACATCCTTGGACAGCTCTTTGGTCTTGGACATGGTGGAGAGTTTAGAATCTGATTGATTGATTGCTTCTGTGGACAGGTGTCTTTTATACATGTAACAAGCTGAGATTAGGAGCACTCCCTTTAAGGGCACTCCCACTCCACCTGATGTGCAATAAGGGGTTGGTGCGCTGTCCCACTGTTGCTAGCCATAGCCTCCTGCTGCTCTAAAGACATCACCATGCCAGCCAAGATGACTGCAGGTCTCAGGTTCCCTTGGTTTTTAACAATGTATAGACAGGGAGGGTACCAGTTGTTCTGGCTCAAGTTCAAGGAATCCTGCCATGCCTGTAAACCTGCCATAGAGAAAGTTCATCAACAACTGAAAATCCTCCTCTGTGGGTTCTCTGGACAGAGGGTTATAGTCATCAACCATATACAGTGGATATAAAAAGTCTACACAAAATGCCAGGTTCTTGTGATGTCTACACAAAATGCCAGGTTCTTGTGATGTAAAAGAATGAGACAAAAACAAATCATGTCAGAACTTTTTCCACCTTTAATTTGACCTATAACGTGAACAATTCAATTGAAAAACAAACTGAAATCTTTGAGGGGGAAAAATAAAAAACTCAAAATAACCTGGTTGCATAAGTGTGCACACACTTAAACTAATACTTTGTTGAAGCACCTTTTGATTTTATTACAGCACTCAGTCTTTTTGGGTAGGAGTCTATTAGCATGGCACATCTTGATGTGGCAATATTTGCCCACTCTTCTTTGCAAAAGCGCTCCAAATCTGTCAGATTGCGAGGACATCTCCTGTGCACAGCCCTCTTCAGATCACCCCACAGATGTTCAATT
>JACXGI010000679.1:0-122827 GCA_016801175.1 Esox masquinongy
GGGCCCAATTTGGACATTTTCACTTAGGGGTGTACTCACTTTTGTTGCCAGCGGTTTAGACATTAATGGCTGTGTGTTGTGTTATTTTGAGGGGACAGCAAATTTACACTGTTATACAAGCTGTACACTCACTACTTTACATTGTAGCAAAGTGTCATTTCCTCAGTGTTGTCACATGAAAAGATATAATCAAATATTTACAAAAATGTGAAGTGTGTACTCAATTTTGTGAGATACTGTATGTATACTTAATACTTGTACATTTCTGCCCTCTTCTATTTGCATTTCTGGTTAGATGCTAACTGCATTTCATTGTACTGTACTTCTACTTGTTCAATGACAGTTAAATTGAATCTAATCTAAAACCATCTGAGGATTGCAATTAGGATTTAACCCACAGACCTGAGCTGTAGGCCTACTAAGGGATTCAGCCATACAGTAAAAACAGCCTACATGTCCAAAAATGTGTCTGTTCGCCCTATTGGCATAAATATATTGTTTAACTCATGATCCATATTGAAAAACATCAAATGCTTTGTAAATTTAAATAGAGAGATTAAACTTTGGGTTTTTAAGTCTCCAAAACGAACAATGGCCTACAGTATTGAACATATCTAGGGAGAGTAGGCCAAAGCAAAATCGCTGTCCAGCAGGAAATAATTAGGTTACTTACTCACCCCAGAGGAGATATGAAATAATCCAAAATCCACTTGCGTGTACTGGCTCATGCCAGAGAAAGAGGAACCGCAGGTCAGCTGTCCAAATGTGATCCGATTTGTCGTTAAAACCGTGTCGCCAAATTCTGTTAAATCAACCACTCAAAAGTTAGTTTCAGAAGGTAGGCTACTATTGTCAGTTATGTGAAGGAGGAAAAAATCCACTACACATCACGTCAGGTAACCTTCTAAGTGATAAACTTTCAATCACCTTGCCTCACCATATGTTAATTGCAACATAATGAATATCATCTGACAACCATGAATAACAACTTTGTTTGACAACCTGGCAATCTGAAGAACATGTTTAAAGTTATTGTTTGACTCAGTAATGTAGGATACAGAATGTAAGCAGACATGCATCAGAGTTGTCTCTATTCAACAGATCCCATAACAAAAATGTGGTTGTAATGTTGCAATAATTCCATCAAAGGTGGTCAACCCCAACCCTGTCCTAACCAGATGGTACCCTAAACGTCAGCTACAGGACAAGACCTTGAAAAGCTTAGGAGTGATTCAGGGTTGGATCAAATGCCTGCACACCCAGCACTCCAGACAGAGGGGCTGATATGTGTTTTATAGCGTAGTCTAACTTAGCAGTTATTCTGCTTCATACCCTCATCAAGAGCACAACGTCAAGAGTTGGTAGATCTGTAGGATCAGGGACCAGCAACCTTCTACTGGGTGCTGCCAATTAGTGTGGTAATTTAAGGGCCTAAATGGAAGGGTTGAGTTTAATGGACCGACTAAGAAATGACAGCTCCTGCACTTTTTTCATTCTAAGTTAAGCTCTATTTGAACCTAAAATAGTATATTTTAAATTGTTCACGCGAGGGAGACCAAACGAACTTGGTTTCACATGTTGAGGTCCTCCATACTTCAAATTCTCACTTATCAAAGAGTTAAAGCAAACCCCAGTAACTTTATTGTTAAAGTTCAAATCTCGTTAATATTCGTATTAACATGCAAAAGCCAATTAGCGATATCAGGGGCTAGCTTTAGAACCATGTAGACTAGCTTAAAATTAATGGCGGTGTTGGTTCTTTTGGAGCGATTGAGAATCACACAACTTTTCTCTCGAAACAATGAAAAAGCAGGTGTAGATGATTGGGTTTACCACATTATATCAGACAGAAAGCAAAACGTAGCTGGGGCCAGTGGATTGATAAAAAACACAAAGGTGGGCCAAAGGTCCCATTAAATAGTGGAATTGTTTAAATGTGTAATGTTGAGACAGTTAGTCAAAGTAATTAAAAGTTAATAAGCATGCCATGCAAAGATTAGAGATTACTGTGGAACAAAATGGCACCTACACTAATGGAAAACGTCTGTTACTTGGAACAATTTCAGTCTTTTGTTTTTTATTAATTTCCATAGTATTATGACTCACATTTTTTCATAAGAATCCCTCTGGTATCACGTCCTACAGTCAACAATGACTTTTGGATATCAGATCCCTAGTCACCCTACAATTTTAGCACATTTGACTTCCACAGAGTACAGCCGTTGTTCAGATTACCATTTGGAGCATGTCCATTTACAGCTGGAACTCTTCCCAATTGCGGTCAACAAGGAGAGGAAGGAGAAGCTGAGTTTGAGGCTAAGCAGAAGGGCCAAATCATCCATGGATACCGAGCATTTTAAATGATATTGTCCAGCCTCTGGATAATTAAACTAATAAACTCAGGTTGAAGATCTCATTTGATAAGCATGTTATGGGTTGTAATGTATAAAAAACGTGGCCACCACTCACCCCTACTACTCAGCCAATCAGGAGCCGCCAATGACAGTTACTTTGTTTAAACGACTGCATTCAGGAAGTGTTTTGCTAGAGCTGTGACCCCATCTGGAATAATGTGCATGCAACCAATAAAATGGTGAATATTTAACCTGAACTTATTTTCCTCTGTCCACCTCTTTCTCTCTCTGTGTTCACCTTCTTTCCCCTGACGATACTTAGTTTTCCTTTCTCTTTCTGTCATCCTCTCATCCTCTCACTGTGTCCTCCTCTTTTTCTGTTCACGTTTCATATATTTCTGTTTCTAATAAATGTACATAGGTATTCAGTGAACAGATGTGGTTTGTTCACAAGCATTTGTACTGAGGTACCAGGTCACATCAGATTATCATGATGAACAGTCAGGGGTTCTCCTTCAGTTTCATGTATTATGCAAAGACAATGGCCTAGGAAGACAAAGGGCAAAACGTTGCACTGTGGCCATCCAATATTTAGAGTCACACATTGCGGGTCATTCTCAACAGGATTTCTCTTCATGTGACATTCATTTAAAATCTATTTTCATAGCTGAACCAATAAATGGAGGCAGAATTTTTCATTGGTGAAATAAAGAATTGTATTTTGTGGTCCTGTATTTCCAGAAGAATTTGCTGAAGAGTGCCGCAGAAATTACCAGAAACAAACAAAATTCTGAATACCAAAATGGAACCTTTATTAATTCAGGATATATGCAGGATGCAACGGTCAAAATAACATGATACAGGTTACTTGCTCACTAGAAGTCCTAACCATGGTTGAATAGGATCCTTTGGATTCGGAGCCACCCCCTTCCCAGGGCACTAAATGTTCATTGTAAATTATCCTTTAAATACATATGGGCAACATACTTGCACCTCAAAAAACACAGATGGGCTACAAACACATTTTCACTGAACAGAGAAAACCCCTAAACCCAGGTCAACCAAAGGTCTATCTCACAGATTAACAGAGCCCTGTAGATCCAGTTCCTCAGCTGTATAAACAGAGGTTTGTTAATCACTTGCTCAAATTTACTCCCCCACAAGAGGTGGACTTTATTACTTGAGAACTGAAAGTGTTTTCAAGCAACTTCATACGTTGTTCTAACGCACACCATGCATGTCAGCAGATTGATATGACAGAGCAACTCTTGGGTTGCTAATGAGGCCTTAAGGCTCTTTCTCACCAAGTTTGTTTTTATTAGTTAAAATACTTTGATTGCAATAAACAATGGTTTTAAACCCTTTTTAAACTATATTGTGGTTTGGTTTCTATTTAAATATATATATCACTAAAAGTGAAGACGGCCGATTGTTGACGTAAAACACAAATGAAAAAAAATATTTGACTCATCAATGTGTGCAAGATATACATAAAGTACTCCCACATTAAAATGTACTGTCAGCATAACCACTTTTGCTTCAGTAAAAAGGATCAACTGCTGATCATCATGAATATCTTAGGTTGTATGTTTGCACTTTTTTGAAAGATTTAACATTTCATTGAATCTATTGTTGTTGTTTCCCACTTGAAATTGTATTTCTCAACTTAAGTAATAGGCTACAGTGGCTGCATACACAACATATTTGAAGCAAGGCAAGTTTTTTAATACGTTTTAGGGAAAATGGGATGTGATTTGTGTCTAAATTTTGTGGACCGCAGGTGGCTTTGATTGATGGGTCCTTTTAGGTGGGTAGTTGTGAGCGTGTGTGTGTGTGTGTGTGTGTGTGTGTGTGTTGGTTTTTTAATTCTCTCCATGTCCATTCAGAAAGTTTCCTAAAAGTTCCCTAAAAAGATCTTTAATCAGACAGAAATAAATCTGCGTGACTGAGTTACTTTGAAGAAAGGTGAGACAGGTTTCAAACAACTGTGCACAGTATGTTCCATGGATAATGTGGGGTACGTGACAGGCACTGGACGTTCCAATTCTGTAATCATTTGATCTAATGCAGTAGCATACGTCGATAGATCACAAGCTGTGATCATATATTAACACGGAACAAACTCTAATCCAGACAAACTCTAATCCAGACAAACTCTAATCCAACAGAAGTGGGGCAGGGGGCTGCCCACCAGCCCCCCGCCCCACTTCTGTTGATGCTATCAAGACCACATTGGAATAATATACATTGCCATATGCTTGTACATTCTAGGCTTTATGATGAATTTCTTGTGAAATGATTGGAACTACTGGTGTAGCACGGTGACGCCGGCCTTAGGTGCAGGCTGTCCTCACGCACCCCCCTCCAAACGAAAAATTACAATGCAGTAGTTATGCAAGGGAAGACGATCCTGGCGTAGATTCACCTCACAGCCGACATCTGACTAAAATAACCACATAGAACAACATAACATAAAAAAAACAAAAAAAATGATTATAGAGGCCAAGCACGGCCCACCCACCCACCGCGGGCCCTAGTGCAGCCGCCCCTCTTCACCCCCTATAGCAATGCCAGTGGTTGGAACCTGTCTGCAGGCTATAAATCAGACTCAGACAGTTGGATGTCTGGTTACAGGTGACAGAATGGAATTAATTCCTGAAAGACAATTAAGATGTAAGTCCAAGATTCCTCTAGGAAACCTTGGCTACATTGAAACAAACAATTCTTCTAAGAACCCATCAACCAACCAAAGTTGCAAATATTTCCAATGACTCGCAATGACTTCTTGAGGAACTCCAGAGTTCCTACAGTCACGAGCAATTCTACCCTTGTTGTCATTGCCTGGGAGGTTCACCTCTCTCAACTGGGATACTCTGTCTCTGACCCTATAACCAGGGCTGAGTCACTGGTTTGCTCTCGCTCTCCCAAGCCCTAAGAGGATGCATCAAGTCAAACTCGTCCAATTGGGTTGAATCACTGACATGATCTTTCTGTCAGGTTTCTGCGCCTTCAGGCTTGCATGGTGGGAGAAATCTTCATGGGCTAAACTCTGCCTGTCTTAGAGTAGTTAGTCAGTACTCTGTTTTCCCTGCGGTGATGTGGGGGCTGCGCTTGGGAAAGTGGGTGGGGTTATTTCCTGCCTGGTTGGACCTGTCCGGAGTAGCTTTGAACAAGGCCACTGACCCCACTTGTCAGTTCAGTTTTAACAATGTCTTCTGCAACAGCATATATCCCAGTGGGCTAGGAATCCTTCCTCTGAGAAATACTGTAAGGGTTTCATAAGAATATGTAGGAAAATCCTTTATATGATTCCATGGAGAAGGTTTTTCTCGTCTTTCTTTTAATGTAACCCAAAAGGATTCTACCTGAAACCAGAAGGTTAAACCAGGAAGTAAAAAGTGTTTCTGTTTTGTTTTCTGAAAATTTTTGTTATTATTGTTTGTTTTGTTAAACTTCTTGTCTGGTGTCTCTTTCTGCCTCACCCACTCTCTCTTTCATTCACTCCAGGAGAACCTGAGCTCAAGGACACCATGTTTCTGGACTACCTAGCCTGATGAATCAAAGCTGTCAGCACTGCACCTGGTCAATTTGCGGATACTATTTCTGCCTGACAACTCCTGACGGTGCCAGTCCACGTGGTCACAGAACCACCTCCGAAAAGCCAATTGACATTTACATTTCTTCTGAGGGTTCAACATTTTGCAACTTCTATAACTATTCTGATTATCTATGAAAAGCCATCTGACATTACTTTTTATTCCTGAAGTGCTTTCAAATTTTACTTTCACTTATTTGTTGCACACTCCCATTCAGACAGGTGTTATTCAGAGCTTTTAATATGGTTGACTGTGGCACAATCACACTACTCTAACCCACTGAACTCTGTAGCTCCTTCAAAGTGATTGTTGGCCTTACTGTGACTTCTTTCACAAAACTCCTTGTATGAGCACTGAGTTTTGAGGGACAGTCCTTTTTTGCCATTGTTTGGATGGAGTGTTGCAGCTTCCACTTTCTGATTATTCTGATTATATATGCTCACTGAGGTATCCTTTCCGAAAATGTAGATATTATTTTAATAATGTCCCTAATCTATTCAGGCATTTGTATTACTTTTCTCTAACCTCTGTAAAATGCTCTTTGTCTTGATCTTCAAATGTGACAGCTTTCTGGGTGGAAATCAATGGTAATTTATTGTTTATCAACTGGGAGCTTCCACAGGGTTTGTTTGAATACTTATGCAAGCAACATATTTCTGTTTTTTTATTTCTCTGACAAATATTTCCGAAAATTTGGACATTTTCACTTAGGGGTGAACTCACTTTTGTTGCCAGCAGTTTAGACATTAATGGCTATGTGTTGAGTTATTTTGGGGGGACAGCAAATTTACACTGTTATACAAGCTGTACACTCACTATTTTACATTGTAGCAAAGTGTCATATTCTCAGTGTTGTCACATGAAAAGATATAATCAAATATTTGCAAAAATGTGAGGGGGGTACTCACTTTTGTGAGATACTGTATATATATTAAATATAAAGAAATATCAATGTAAACATTTTTTTGTAAGAGAAAAAATAATCTAATAATAGAATTCAATAATTTCTTGCTAGCAACTGAGCCAAGGTAGGAACGGCTTCCAGTATAAGAATGTTGGCTACTATCTGGCAACTCTCACCCAACTATTTCATTTCTCTGCCCAGAGTTGCCTATTAACATTTTTACATTAAATTCTTGCTTTTGGATAAAAGAATAGACAAGTTGATTGAATAGACAGCCCTGAAAATTAAAAGCAGGGCCAGACTGACCCTTGACTGACCCTTGAGGATGACATGCCTGTCATCTTGTCCAAGATCTAGTCCAGGCATAGACCAGATAAATTCCAGAAGTCAGTAAGCAGCTTTTGCTACTGCAGTCTGACAATCTGTATTTATTTAAGATTTATTTTGTTAAAACGTATAATGAAGCAATCTAGGCTGATGGCACTGGCTACTATCAATTTAATTTTAATAAACACAATGAAAACATGCACTTTGTTATACTTTTAGCAAAAAGAAAACAGATTTCATCTTCCCAGAGGGGCTTTTGAGGCAAAAAGGTTGAGAAGTACTGCTGTGGATAGGCTCATACATTTATTTAAAAATATATATTCTGTTTCAAATTAAAAAACAAATAAATTATTAATGTGACTATGCCAGTCTTTTTAAACTTGTTTCTATTTTGTTTACATAGAGAGGGATCATGAAATCTTTTAGATTACGTTAGGATATCCCTTGTTTGGAAGGAAGTCATAGTGGTAGCTAGCTAGGTCCTTAAGGTAATTTATATCTAGACTAGCATGAGGGAATACTCAGGAAATTACTTTAAACAGAAAAAAAGATTGTATTAAGTAATACAGAAAACTAGTCCCTGGCTTGAAAAGCTATTTGCTGACAGTGATGGATTTAGATAGGGATAATTAGCTACAATGATTCCTAATTAGAGGGGATTATCATGTTGTAAATATAGCTTGGAGTGAGGCGGGTGTATGGATACTGATTATGGATACAGGCAGTCTCTGGAATATTGTGGAAGATGCTGTAGTATGGATAGTAATAGGGTCCCCCCTAGAAAGTGCACTATATTTCACCAGAGCCCAGGAGTGCACAAGGCCCCCTATCTGACCTTAAATGGAATGCAATATATACTGTATAAAGGGTGCCCTGACACAATGGGAGACAGGCTGATGTGTGTGCAGTGAGCAACCTGGGATAAAAGCGACAGAGCGTGGTGCTGTTCAGGGCTGCTTCTCAAGCTGCAGGTCATTAACAATAAGTTTATCTTTGGCCTGCACTCCACATGGAACAGCACCGGCAGGCCAGCACTAAGCCAATGTCATGTTTTGTTTGTGTTTTTTCCCGGTACTGACTCATTGAAATTAATGGACAGTGACATAAGACCTAAATTAAATGGACCTCCTATGACTGGGGAAAAGCTGCCTAGCCCACTGCTAACTCTCTACAAGAAAGAACATTCTGTGTAAACACACACACCCACACACACACACACACACATAACCACATTGTTGTTTAGATAAAGGAACTATAAATATGTGTGCAAAGTAATTTCCCAGCGTTATCTCGACACGGCGAAGTACAGGTTCCTGCACAGGAGCTAAACAGTCAAAGGCCCCATGCGGTGACACATACGATATAAATAGAATTTGTTGTGATACTGTTATGTTGGCAGATTATTTGCTGTGGTGTAGTAGTCATTATCTCAGTCAGAGGCTTTTCGGTTTTTGCATTAAGCAGGACTCTCTGACAGTGGCTACAACCTAAATGACGCTACATTTACCATACAGCACACTAACTAGTGAACTCAGGCTGACCAGACCACTAGTCACCCTGGGTTTTTGTCAAAAGTATAGGAATATATAGGGAATAGCATGTGATTGGGAACAGTGCCTGAATGTCATTATTGGGGACGAAGCCCCTGTCACATCCCTCATGGCCTCAGATGAATGGTCCCTTGCTCCCTGGTTCTCTGAACAATGAATGAATGAAGGAATGTCTGCACACTGAACTTGCTCCAAATTTACCACGTTTATTGACATCACTTCAATCCAACACAGATCTTCGTCAGACCTCCCATGGATAGCAGAGTCGGTCAGGTGACATCGGAAAGGAAGGCATCAACATCAGTCAGACAGCCAATTAAACTCAGAAGGGAGGGGGTTGGATCAGCAGGGCTGCATATATCAGGGACTGAGCATATTTTATTTTGGACACATCCAAATGTTGTCTATGAATTTGCGAGCACAAGGAGGAAGCAAGAGATGGATTATGTTTGCATGTAGAATAATGTTTCTGTGTGTGTGTATGTGTGTGTGTGTGTGTCAGAAAGAGACATAGCTAAACAAAGTGTTGGGTGGTGACAGAAAGAGATAGAACAGAGAGTGTGTGTGTGTGTGTGTGTAAGGAGAGAGAGAGAAAGATGTGAATTTGTAGTACAGATTTCAAAGAGCAGCAGGTAACCATCAGAGTTTATAGCAGGATGGAAATGTCACACTAACCTTCATCCATCCCGTGTCTGCCATGCACTCACTCCACCTCACTGCCTCACAACACTACTGCAGTCTGACACCGAGCGCATTAACCAGAGAACATAGCTTTCATAACTGGTTGCATTGAGAATGGCACCCAATTCCCAACATACTGCGCTACTTTTGAGCAGGCCCCATGTTGCACTACAAAAGGTGTCACTTCAAACACAGATACCACTGTCTTCATACAACACGACCAAGCACTTTGATACTTCACATTGACAGACTGGAAGGAGAAGCAGTGTGTGGGGGCAAAGGGGATATTGTTTTATTCGTATAGTCAAAGTGTGCTGCTCTAAGAGTGGTGGGAAATGGGTATGTTGTAAACTCAGTGGTCTATGCAGCAATTATGAATTGTTGGAGCAGTGTGAATGTTCTGAGCTTTATTATAATGGGGTTTTTTTGTATCGCATAAGTCAATTAATAACCACATCTCATTTTCAATGACGATCTGGTCTATTTTGGTGACAAGTGCAAGATGACAAGATAGCCCACAGAGCAACACAAGTAATGTAAAAATTAAGATAAATAAAATCCACAATTGACATCTAACTAAATTTAATATAGCTAGATATACAGAAAGGTGTGGGGGATTCGGCAGGTTCAGCTCGTTTGTGGGGTAAAGATCGCAGCTTGTCCATTTTCGAAGGAGTTAGGTGTGTGTGAGGTCTTTTGCAATTTGTTCCAGACAATGGCAAGAGTGAAATGAAATGCTTGATTGTCATAAAGTATTCTGCTTCTGACTTCCAACAAACCATCCTTCATTAAGTTATTTTTAGATAAGAGGGAGTAGACATTGCCGGTTAGGATTTGTTTAGGCATAAAGTTTAGGTTAATGAGGTTAAGGTTATTTTAAGGTAGGGTTAGGTTTGAACCTAGGGAATACAGAACATGGATTACTGGACTAGAGTTAACTCTCAGTTCCAGACAAGAATAAAAAAGTGTGTGTGATCCTGGTTTTACAATGCAGGATGGTCCCCGTAAGGTTTTTTAGCGGGTCCCTAGTAGGAAAAATGAAATTTTCTGGTTAGAATTTGGATTGATTTTAGGTTTAAACATCAGGGGCTAGGTTTTAGGGTTAGGTTACTAAGGTTAGGTTAAGTTGAGACAAAAGTTTGGTTACAAATGTTAGGATTAGATTAAAATTAAGGTTAGGTTACTAATCAGTTAGGCAAAACAGGGGATCATTTTCTGCTTCCCACAGGGATAGAACATGTGTGTCTATATATGTGTGTGCGTTTCTGTGCGTAATACAGATTTATAAATCAAGGATGAGAAAGGGGAGGATAAAGTCAATGTAGCTTGGAGCAGTGGATGTGAATGCCATACTCATAAAATAAATGTTCCTGTTCAAGTGATCAAACACAACTTTCAAATCCCACCTTAGTCCTCTGCAGATGTACACTCCGATTGTGCCCCAACCATCATCCTGTTCCCTAGATAGTGCACTTCTGACCAGAGCCCTATGGGGATTAGGAATTTGTCATTGATTTTTGAACCAGCCCCTACAAACCTCAGCTGAGGGCAACACTGGTATTTTAAGGAGCAGCCCAGTGAAAACAGATTGCACAGACCCTAACTCCAGACAGACTAAGAAAAGTCTAGATCAGGGGTATTATTTATTGCACCCAACTGGTGTTGTCCAAGGGTGTAAATAAGTCCCTGATTAAAGGGTTGAAATTAGAAAAGGAGGTCCAGTTGAGTTTGAGGGGTCTAGACGCTTTTAAATTGTTAGTGAAATAAAGAGGGAGATGAATGAGGGGTCATCCCCAGCTGTGTAAGAGGGGGTGGACATGCTTAAAGGCCTCGTGATTAGCATCCCTTAATTCAATGGAACGGTCTGGACCAAGATTTGGTTGTTTCCTGCCATGGGCAATCAGTTTTGTTTTTTTAAAAACGTCAGAAAGAAGATGGATATGCTCTGCCTTGGGACACGCCTCATATTATGGTTGGATCAGCCAAGACACTGTAGATTACTAGATTTGAATCTTGATGTTGTTATGGACTGGCTGTCTGGGCCGCACAGATCAGCTGGTGAAAGATGAGGGGGAAGGGGAGCAAATAAGAAAGAGAGAGAGAGAGAGAGAGAGAGAGAATAAACCGAGGGAAGGGGAGCAAATTAGAAAGAGAGAGAGAGAATAAAACAGAGAGGGGAGAGTCAGACAATGGCAGAGATGAGGAAAATGAGAACAGTAAATTTGTTTTCAGATTCTCTCCTCCATGAGTCTGCCATGTGCTGGGCCATCCATCAGACTCTATCAGCCTTGGGTATCCACAAGCCATTAAGAACCTGTCAGTCATAATACAGGTTGAGAGGTGCACTATGTAGGGAATAGGGTGCCACTGGGATGCAGAGCTGGACCCTGCTCTGGATTTCATCGGTGAAAAATGTAAGTCCTCAGGAGAGCAATTTGTAGAATAGTGTAGAATAGCTCTGAGATGATATCAGGCTTAACACGCACTTCAGGCTGGAAGGTAACTAATAACTATGTTCACCCAATACTCACCATTGGGGAAGGAACTAAAGAACATCACCAGGAAGCACTTGTACATTGTGGATACTGACCCAGAGCTAAAGCCCTCTTCTAAACATTCTCCACGTTTGGTATTTAAAAGGTCACCAAATGTAAGAGACACTGCGGTTAAATCTGACCACCCACAGGAGAGAAAAGAAAATTTCTTGGACAAGGTCTCGGAAGGAAACTCCAAAATGAGAACAATGTGCTCAATGTAGTTTTACTTGAAAATGTGAATTGTTCACCCAGCCCTGTACAGGACAGACATTTAAGATCTATGGTCTGATTTCTTGTATTTCTTCTAATGTTGTCTATGTTGAAATGTACCTGTGATCTGTCTTACGTAGGGAAAACACACAAATGTCATAAAATCGTGTCAACAATATACAGACAGGTGAAACAAAAATCCTGTTCCTGTTTATTTTGCACAAGCTGGACACTATTACCTCACTTACATATATTTGAATAGAGATAGTTTAGATGTAATGCACGGAGTGTGATATTGGGGGAAAACTCCTTCAAAGAGAATGTTTCTGAATCCAAAGAATCAAAACTCTGTCTCCTGACAGCATTAGTCACCTATAATATCTGTTTTTTACAGGTAAGTAATGTCACTGAGAAGAACCTATTACCACAGATTTCAATGCCTGATGAAGAGCTAAGGGTCAAAACTTATAATAAAATGTAAGAGCAGTGAGCAGCGTTATCGTTTTGATTTGTAACTAGGGAAAACATGAATAAAGGATTCAGTGAACTACTACAATGCCAATGCCATTCTTTTGGATCATTTGAATAGAATGTGTGAAGTTCTGTGAATTTGTTTGCTTCAACAGTTTGCCTCCAGCTTCTGTGTAGAAAGAATAACACATGTCATGTATCCCCCTGAGTAAAACAACAACCCAGAAGGCACAATATGGGGGAATCCTCATCAGCTTCCCTCATGACAGAAGGAACTGTCTTCTCTGTGATCAAGTTGACAGCTCCTAAGAATCCCAAATATGAGTTTATTGCATGGTGAGATAGGGTGTCTTTGTCCTACTATCTCCAGACTGACAGAGCAGCTTTCACAAATGAAGAGAGCGTCCACTGACAGCCAAAGGAAATAAATGCATCAGCCGAGACAAAACAGCCACAGAGCCACAGAGCCACAGATCCACAGAGCCACAGAGCCACAGAGCCAGCGGAGTGGGCCGGGGACGGGGAGTAAAAAAGCAGGTGATGGATAATGAGAGATTGAGTGATTGCATTCACAAGCAGCTGGCTGAAATGTTGAGAGGATGAGCCTCAATATTCTCTCATTAATAACTGGACAGCACTAAGAATCCAAGACCTGATAAGTAGGTAGTCGGCGAGAGAAGAATAATAGAGAGAGGGAGAGAGAGACTGAGAGAAAAAGAGAGAAAAGAGAGAGATAAATACATTCATTTGGTCCATAGGATGATCCTAAAGGTAACTGAGAGTGAAAGATGTGGCAGCATTTTTTTTAACCAGATGATATGATGAGCTACAGGTCAAGCACAGACTCTCTATAATCCCATCTTAGTTCACTCCTGTCCTCAGGAGCTAAAAAAGCTTTCCATTTTTCTCCACAGAAAAGAATTGTGATAGGAATGCTCTCATGCAGCATTGATCAAAAGCTTCTTGGTTCTTTCATTTGACTGTGCTCCCGCATTGCCAAGGTTAATGAATCACATTTAAAGACTAAACTATTGGTCTGTTCTACAGCAGGGAGAGCTTGAAGGATGGATAGGTAAAGACTGCTCTGACACTCACTTCACTACAGTACGATACTGTGACATATCTGGCCAATATCTTGCCGGTGAAAACATTTAAAGGGAACCTGAAGAATAAAGCTGTACAAGTAATCACTTAATTTAACCGCAGACGTGGCTGGTTTAGGCAACCGTCTCTCTTATGGTCCTCTGTTTTGAAGCGTGACGATGGACTCACCTTGCCCTGCTCCTACTCGTGCTGAAAAGTGGGACGTGGTATCTCTTCTTGGAGGGCAGCAGCTTAAAATATTGGGCAAGTTGTATGTGTATCATAGATACAGTGGATCTCAATCCTCTTCTGAGGAACGACATAAAAATTCAATTTATTAGATGCATTCCAGAGCTAGCACACCTGAATCAACTTGTCAACTTATTAGGTAAATCTTTGACTGGTGAATTTGTACGATATATTACGTTATGTAAGGTAACGTTAGAGTAAAAACTGTGCATTGGGGCAATGGTGAGTGCAGTAAAATAGTAAAATAGATCATATTTTTGGTAGGGAGTTGTGGTCGGGAATGGTGGATAGGCGCGGAAACATCCTGACCTCATCCCGACCATCATTCCAATGGCCGCAAGTTCGAAACCAACCAGCAGGAGATTTGTTTTTCTAAGCATAACTTAAACCTCAACTCTAACCTTAAACATAGTATTGCCATACGTATCTCAAACCTAACCTTTTCCTTTTTACTAACATTAACCGAAACCGAAACCTTAACCCTAACCTTAACCCACCCCAGTGCTGTGACAGCTAACTTTCACCCTTCAATTCTTAATACAGTATATACGTTTGGGTAAATATGTAATTTGACACAATTTAGTAGCGTTCCAAACATATGATACATTTTAGCAAATTAGTAACATATTACACGTTTTGGAAGTGCAATGTAACATATAATAGGACATTGGTTGTCACAGATTTACGTATAATATGTTAAGTATTCCCCTGAGACCACATTGAGTTCTGCCATACAACAAAATGTTGATCCGACTGGGGATCCACAGTAAAGGTTGGAAAAATGGTGCCAGAGGCCCTGAATCCTTCCACACTACAGGCCACAGAGCACGGACCTCCGGGTCACAGTGCATCTGACGAATCCCTCCCTAGTTGGTTCTGTTGTTTGCTACAACCGCACCAGGCCTGGAAACTGTAGCACGAGTGAGCGGCAGTTACCAGACCGTATAGGTCACAGTGACAAGTGTAGGAAGGGGGCGCTGTTAACAATGCAGATGGCAGCGTGGTACATTAAAGCTAATTTATTAAGATGCTTCTTAGCAGCAAGCCAATAGACTACGTCGCTATAGCCAAGGATTTGCATAATGGTCATTTTCATAAAGGCATACTTGGCAGAGTGAAGGCAAAAAAAATCTGGATTTAACTTTAGGACGATGGTGGGTGATGTGAGTATTGAATGAGAGCGCAGTCAAGCCAAATACCAAGGTATTTGTAGGTGTCAGCATTGTCTAACTTTGATCTATTCAGGGCTAGGATGCATTTACTATTAGTAGAATGCAAAATCTCATTTCTCTCGCAGCATTGTTGTATTTTTAATCAAACATATTATGTAAGCCCAAATTGCAATAATATGCAGGGAAATGTCTCTTTTTCTGCCATATCTGCTTTATTCTTAGTACCATAGGCAACTACAACAACAAATATCACCATTAACCTATCAGTCTTTCAGTCAACCAAATATAAATACACTTGGGGTAGGTTATGCTTATATAAAAACGAACGTAGGCAATGCTTTTGCTCTGCCAATGTACTATAGGGGCATGAGATCATAACCTCTTTATAACCTGTTTATTTGTGTAATCTAGTTAACCTGTTAAGTCTATTGCAAGGCAGAAGGTAGAAATACAATATTGCACAATATTGTGCAATACAGTTTCCAAAGAAATGTGTGTGCATTTACTTGGAAATTGCTTGAATTTACAGTTGGTGTATTGCCAGTGTTTGGCACATGTAATAACATGCATGTTTTCTGGGGAGGGTTTTTGGGTTGTTTTTTTACAATTGTTACACACACGTCTACCTCGAGGACCTTAGTGCTGCTATCTCTGCATCCCGGTTGCTCATGCTACCCTACTACATTACTCCTTTATTTGCCTCGTTTGCACATCTAAAATGCCATTTAAAAATTTGCCATTTGTACACGAACAACTTTTATCCCACTTGTAACATACAATGTACCTAATGCTTGTAAACTTTCTGCCCTCCTCTACCTGCCTTAATTGCACATTTAGTATTGCCATTTGCACTGCATATGCTTTCATTGCACATCTGCACTTTCCACTTGTAATATACATATACCTAATACTTGTAAATTTTCTGCCCTCTATTTGCACTTCTGGTTAGAATCTAACTGCATTTGGTTGTACTGTACTTGTACTGTTCAATGACAATAAAGTTGAATCTAATCTAATCTAAAAATGTTTAATGGGAAAATACATGGGACAAGGCAGAGTTCAAACTCTACAAAATTTCACAGCAGATGATATGTTTAAAAAACATAAAAGGTGAATGAAGGGCATTTTTAGGTAGGGTTATGGCGCTTGTTCATATGGGCAGTAATGTAATACACTGATTCTTAAATCCCAAAATTTGGTGAACATTCTAATCCTAGAATCTCAACTTGTCCCAGGTATTTAACACTCCCCAATCCCTACATATTTACCTCTCTTCCTCTGGATTTCAATGACCAAATCTTTTATTTTGTTGATGTTGAGTGAGGGGTAGTTTCTGTTGCACCAGTCATGAACCCTGTTTACTTCTGTTTAGAAATGCCGTGTGTCATATGTGAGTTCGACCAGAGCGGTGTTATCAGCATATTTCCCTTCTAAGCAGTCTCTGTTGGAGCCTCTCAGGTCAGTGGTGTATCTGGAGAAAATCACAGAGATGACAGCTCCTTGGGCGGGACCGCTGGATGTACACAAAGGAAAGGGATGTTGTGTAGTAGAACTTGACATACTGCACCCGGTCCAGCAGGAAGTGTAACAACCACCAAGACAATGCTTGGATCCACCAGCGAAGGAGTTTGCTTACATCCTGGAGAGTTTCACTGGTCTGACTGAGCAAAGAATCCTGCCGGCCTGGTGCAGAACCACCACAATCAAATAGCATTTAGGAAGCTCCCCACCAAGCACCACTGGAAAGTGAACCAGAATAGCACGTATGGAATTGGTCCCAAACTGCTCTCTATTCCCTATGGAGTGCACTACTTTTGGCCAAGGTGGGCGAGATGGAGAAAGTTGGTCGGAGGAGAGCTGTTGCTCTCTATAAACTAAAACATCCCCTTTTCAGTCTCCTCTCGCACACTGAGGAGTGTCTCCACACCAGGGTCTCCATCCCCCCTCCAGAGGCTTATTATTATTAAAAGATAGAGGATGACTGACACAAATTAGCTCCTGCTGCCAGCACAGAGAACGACGGATGCAGAGAATGTTCTCTTCCCCAAACCGTAAAATTAATTCATCAGCACATGATAAGGAGAACCATTCAGCAATTACAATATTTCACCATTAGAACGGAAAAGGAACTGCAAACGCTGCATGATATAGTGAAATTGTATTTGAAGGAAGTTAAAATTCCTTACATTTCCATAAAAGTAATGTTGTCGATATAAAAGTAGCATGTTCTCACACGTAAAGTGCAAAAAGTCAATTGGCTAATCTTGTTAAATGAAACTAGGGTATAATTGCGAAATACGGAAGTGGTTAGACTGATCATCATTACTTGAGATGTCTGTTTCCAAGTAGGGACACAGCAGATCTATTAAGACGTAAAGGAGCTGAGGAAATGGCTGGTGCTTTACTCGGTCCAGAACACAATCATAGACAGGCAGGCAGGAAGACACAGCACATACGTTACACACACAACATGCTATCATGGACATACGTATGACAGACAAAACATCTGTACCTACACAAGACTACAAGGACAATTTACAGCAAATAACTGTTTGGTTTCATTGTAGCATTAAAACTGAGTAAATAAACCAGAAATGGAACAAGGCGAGCCTAGTTCAGCCAGCCCGCAATTAAAAGTGATGAATGGTGTTGGCCTCCCTGGATACGAACCCGGGTCACCCAAGTAAGAGGCTGCATCTTTAACCACAACACCATGGAGCTGCATGTTTATCATGTGACGGTATAGTGTCTCGACATTAGATCATTATGTCACACCAAGTTAGAATATTTCGCTAGACACCATTAAGCAATGTGTTAAACAGTGTTAAACATTTCTTATTAAGTGGACCTCCACAACAAATAGCATCTATGAACTGTATGGCTTTTGCCAATGGCTGTTTTAACAGCTTATAAGCCATTCGTGAATGACATTGATACAGTAACTATCAATATATGTGACGATAACTGACTTTTTCGTCAAGCGAAAAAAAAGCCAGTTTTTGTCTATCCTGAACAAATCCTAATGCATAATCATAATTTGAAAATCCACCAGAAAGAGTCGCAATATAACAGAAAAAAGTTTTATTTTAGGATTCATATAACGTAGCTACTGAAGGTCGTAGCCAGCAAAGCTTTTGTCTGTCCGGAACAAACCCTAATGGCTGATTTGTTTTGACTGTGATGGGGTTCGAACACAGGACCTGTTGTTTGGTAGTCCGTGTCTCTAACCACTACGTTATTTAACAATGGATGGTCAGTCAGTCAGTCAGCCAGTCAGAGACATTCGCTCTTCTAGGCTGGCTCCACTTACGCGGTCTGGCAAAAATCAGGAAAGAGACCCTAATCGCTACATGGGGCCCTTAATGACTGAAAAAATTAGTGCTACAGTTGTGCTCATAAGTTTGCATACCCTGGCAGAAATTGTGAAATTGGCATTGATTTTGAAAATATGACTGATCACACAAAATAAAAACTTTTATTTAAGGATAGTGACCATGTGAAGTCATTTATTATCACATAATTGTTTGGCTCCTTTTTAAATCATTATGATAACAGAAATCACCCAAGTGGCCCTGATCAAAAGTTTACATACCCTTGAATGTTTGGCCTTGTTACAGACACACAAGGTGACACACACAGGTAAAAATGGCAATTAAAGGTGAATTTCCCACACCTGTGGCTTTTTAAATTGCAATTAGTGTCTTTGGATAAATAGTCAATGAGTTTGTTAGCTCTCACGTGGATGCACTGAGCAGGCTAGATACTAAGCCATGGGGAGCAGAAAAGAACTGTCAAAAGACCTGTGTAACAAGGTAATGGAACTTTATAAAGATGGGAAAGGATACAAAATGATATCCAAAGCCTTGCAAATGCTCAGTACAGTTCAATCACTTATTAAGAAGTGGTCAGGTAGACCAAGAAAGATTTCAGCCAAAACTTCCAGAAGAATTGTTCAGGATACAATGAAAAACCCACAGGTAACCTCAGGAGAAATACAGGGTGCTCTGGAAAAAGACGGTGTGGTTGTTTCAAGGAGCACAATACAACGATACTTGAACAAAAATGAGCTGCATGAAAGAAGTTCCCAGAAAGAAGCCTTTACTGTTCCAATGCCACAAAAAGCCTGGTTACAATATGCCCAACAACACCTTGACACACCTCACAGCTTCTGGCACACTGTAATTTGGAGTGATGAGACCAAAATAGAGCTTTATGGTCACAACCATAAGAGCTATGTTTGGAGAGGTGTCAACAAGGCCTATAGTGAAAAGAATACCATCCCCACTGTGAAGCATGGTGGTGGCTCACTGATGTTTTGTTGGTGTGTGAGCTCTAAAGGCATGGGGAATCTGGTGAAAATTTATGGCAAGATGAATGCAGCATGTTATCAGAAAATATTGGCAGACAAATTTGCATTTTTCTGCACGAAAGCTGCGCATGGGACGCCCTTGGACTTTCCAGCACGACAATGACCCTAAGCACAAACCAAGTTGACCCTCCAGTGGTTTCAGCAGAAAAAGGCGAAGGTTCTAGAGTGGCCCATCACAGTCTCTTGATCTTTATATCATCATGCCACTCTGGGGAGATCTTAAACTTGCGGTTCATGCAAGACAACCAAAGACTTTGCATGACCTGGAGGCATTTTGCCAAGACGAATGGGTAGCTATACCACCTGCAAGAATTCAGGGCCTCATAGACAACATTTACAAAAGACTGCACGCTGTCATTGATGCTAAAGGGGGCAATACACAGTATTAAGAACTAAGGGTATGCAGACTTTTGAACAGGGGTCAGTTCATATCTTTGTTTGTTGTCATGTTTTATGATTGTGCCATTCTGTTATGACCTACAGTTGAATGTGAATCCCATAAGACATAAAAGACATGTGTTTTGCCTGCTGACTCATGTTTTCTTTACAAATGGTACATATATTACCAATTATCCAAGGGTATGCAAACCTTTGAGCATAACTGTAGCTACTGAAAGCCTATCGTTAACTTTCAATTGGCATGTTTTACATTTTCAGGTTGCAGGTTGCAGCTCCATGCTATAAGTTATGTTCTAATTTGTGTTCACATGGTTTAAGATGTCACTCCCTTCTTACCCTAATCTATCAATCTGTTGATCTCAAATGGAGGGAAACTTTGAAGGTTTTGGGTCTATCTTGATACAACACAAAAACCATGACAACAATAAAGGCACTACACACACCGATTTTAACATCTGCCATTTTGATGAGTTCCCTCTTTGAATCTGTTATCATAACACATCCTTTCTGCTGTTTCCCTTCCGTTGTCCTTTCTCCCTGAGAGACGGCCTTTAGTTGCTGCCTCTTAACATCTTATCTCACCCTGAAATGCCATGTCACAGACTTGGCTGGCTGGAGAAACACCAGCTCTAACAGATTAACACCGGGAACTAGGCACACAGTCACGCAAACTCACCACACATATACACACACACCACACAAATCCACATGCACACACCACCAGCCCAGAAGCAGTCGAAGCCTTTTCGTAGTCGACAGCCTTTTTGCGGGGGCGTGGGGGGGGGATTTTCAGGGGGGGCCCTGGTCTGACCTGAGGCATTTTATAGGGGATAAGTTACAATTTGGGACAAATATTTTAATTAGTACAGTAGGAGGACTCTGCACCGCTGCTTGGTCACCCCGCTTTAAGGAAAGTAATCACAAGAGAAAATATGTAAAGTCTGCAACATAACAATGGATGCAAGCTCTGTTGTGATTAAAACTGCTCTCTGCAAGATAAAGACGTAACCAAGACAAAGGCCTTCATTTTGTCCATGGCCGTAGCTACATGAAAGCCGCTTTGCATTCTGTTCCTCTCACTCTCTCTCTATCCTCGCTTTCTCTCTCTTTTTCTCTATTTCTATGCCTCTACCTCCCCTCTTTTCATTTTTAACACACCCTTGACATATTTCAGAGAATCTCCCCATCTTCCTTCACCTCCCCTTCAGCTGTTATTCTATCAACATTAAATTCCAAAACCAACTGGCAAGGGAGTCAGATTTCTTGTGTGCAATTATGGTCTCAGCAAAGCAACATAGCAGGACAGTTAAACTACATTCATATGGCAGTCTCAATTAAATCAGCTGTTTATCTTTAATACTACATGCTTATGACAAGACAAAATAAAATGAGAACCTATTGTCTTGAGGATTCAGCAGTCTACTGGAGGCCATCCACATTGGTGACTCTCAGGCTAAAAGAAGATTTAGCCTCACACAGACAAAGTTTTATAATCCAGTATAGATTATTGGTTTCTGTCATAGGTCTGTCATAAAATCAACAACTCTGACAGCCTGAAGGCCAGGCCCATATCTTCCAGCCTGGAGCAAGTCCTTAAATAAGATTTAGTGGGCTCTTCTGGATAGCAAATAAGTAGATGTCAGTCTTCTTGCAAATAACACGTTTTTTTTACCTGATCTGTCAGCAAAGAAATGGTCAGTATTACAAGTTCCATCTACTCAGTAAAAGCTATCAGTATTCATATAACCACAAGGTAACTGAAAATATTGGTATGACAAAACTGAAGACACATTTGGCAAAGATTTTAACATTCAGAAATATCTAAAAGTGCGTTCGGCCCCCTTCAGAAATCATTATTGTGACTGACTTGAACACTGGTCAACTGGCCCTTCCTTCACACACACATTGTTACTAATGATTCTATAAGTCCCTTTTAAAAAACACTCCTCTTAACCATAACTCACTCCTTAACATCCACTACTCTAATAGCCACCTGCGCTCCAGTTACATTTAAAGCTTATACTTCCATTGGTCGATATTCATTTCAGTTTGTTGCTACTAATGACTGGAATGAGTTGCAAAAGACTCTTAAGCTCGATACTCTTGCTGCACATCACTACATCCAAAATTAAATAAACAAGCTGCTATCTGACAACTACATCGACTGAATCCTCTATTCCTTTCTGTATTATGTGTTCATATGTATTTATTGTAATTTAATGTTTCTTTCACCATTTGTATTTATGCATATTTTTTTATTTTTGCATTATTCAATCTGTGTACTGTCTAGTCTTGCATTTGAATGCCTTTGGTTTTCCTTGAAAAATTACAATTGGTTCTGGCGGTAACTAACCTGGTTAAATAATGATTAAATAAAATAAATACATGTTTTGCATTCAATTTAAACCATTTAAATTGCAGAGTACAGAAGCTTACCTTCAACCAAATAGATGCTTCAACAACATTTTGCACTGTATGGAGGCCATAACTACAATGACTCTCTAGTTTTGCAGTGTTAGTAATGAAAAGTATCCCTAAACTATTAAAACATTAAAGAAAAAAATCTTTATCAGTTATTTATAGAAACAAAGGTTTACATAGGCTGTGGGATTTTGTATACCCTATATTCACCACACATTGTTCTTTTTCCAAAAATACCCATTAATTCATGTGTCAACCTGTTTCAAGGTCAACCCAGCTATGTACAGATGAATGGTGTGTTCCACTGGTCATTTGTTGAGGTTAAAACAATGACACAAGAGAGAAATGGATTTTATACAGTATATTCAAAATAACACTGCCCAAATGGTATTCCTCTGAAATCTGGTTTGTTATGGTAATGTTGATGGAACTTCATTCTCCTTTACAGATCAATTGAAAGCAAATTATACCTACAATTAGATGGCACCTTTTAAGGGGGGAAGCCCTGATGTAGGAGGCCATCTGTGACAATTATAGCTGACATCCCTATGCCCTCAAGAGCTTCCATCTTTTGCATTGCTAACCAGTAAGAACAAAAACGAATGAACATTTCCTTAACAATTAGCATGCTCAATGAAAGCAGTGTCAGTCTCTCTATTGCTGCTGGCTGATCTGTTAGAACAACCCCAAAAAATAACAATCTGGTTGGATTCAAATATGCTGGAGGATGAATGGCCTCCCTTGTTCCTTCCCTCATCCCATCCTCCTAGGCATGCTATCCACCTTCGGTGTGTGTGTTTATTTTCCACTTTCGTCTAGACCAAAACCGTATATCATTGGGGAACTTCTCTGCAGATGCATTAGCCAGATTATACACCATATCACTAGAGGGGAGGGAATGGAGATGTACTTTAGGATATTGACAATATCTGTGGTCGTAAACAACAGGAAGTAATGTCCCTTAAATGCAGGTATTTGTATGTAAAGAGAAACACCTTTGGAAGGAGTGGTGCTTCCTGACAGAGACACTGCCATAGCATTGATAAATTAAAGTAATTGAAAAGAGGGTTTGTTGAAATAGTATATATGTGCAATGGTTTCTGTCCATAAATATAAATTATAAAAATTAATTTAAAAAAAGAAAAGAAAGAGTATGCAAATGATTGTGTTCATTCATAAGGGGGTGTATTTTACAACCAAATATATGTGCACACAATTTCACATACAGACAACATGTATTGCATTGTTTTGCATAGTCCTGACTCATTTGATACAAAACATTTAACACTTGTATTGGATTGGGCCATTAACATACATATTTCTATTATCTTATCACTACTGCCATCTAGTGTAATATATGGAAAAACAATATCAATAGTGTATTTGAGAATGTTCAAAATCTAGCAATTCTTTAAAAATATACAAACAAATATCTATTTCATGGGTTTAGCAGTGAATCTGGGGAAACTCTATTATATTTGTATATTTAAGGCAAAGTCCTGTGAGATAAAATGGCCCCAAAAGGCTCAAACGTCCATAACGGTAAAGGCTTAAAGGCCTCACCCTCACATGGAAGTCTTTGCCAATCGGCCTCAAAGTGGCACTGTAACAGGCCTCCAAACTTACCAATTTTGCAAGCTCACCATGCCCACTCCATGTGACTTAGAGTCTTGAAAGTTGGTACAGAAGTCTCCTCAAAAGGAACATTTTTCCAATGGCGCTCATAAAGTCCACCATATTGCCTTTTTCATTTGTGAAAAATGCTGCAAACATTACTCCTACAGCACCAAATGACCAATCTTTACTTAACATATTTGGCATACTGGTATGGACCAAGTTCTCTTAACACGAAAAATCCAGGTTAGTACACCAAAAAATATGGCGAAGGTATAGCTTTGCATACAACTCCAACAAGCATTATATTACAACTTGGTACATGCATTCACAATCATGCAACAACTTAACAGGAGCAAGATGGAACTGGGTTGATATTCTTCAGATATTCTGAATCGTCTTCTGTTCCCAAAAGCAAAATATTTTATGAACAGAGTGGACTACACTTCGTAGACGTAACCATTGGCAAAATTCTAATTCAGTGTTAAGAAGATGTTCTTGTAAATTCACTTTCTGCACACACATTACAGAGCAGACATTCTGCAGATGATGCTAAAACATACCAATATTCCCCAATGGGAAATAACTAACTCACGCATGGCTCTACCAACCTCTTTTCCTATGTTCTGATGTCAGCTTTCCCATTGCAAAGGACAGCTTGTGGGTATCTTGGATTAGTTATTAATATTAATAATAACAATATAATTTTTGGTCTAAACTAACCTTAAACAGTTACAAAAAATAATAATTATAAATAATAATAACTTTATTTGTATAGCACTTTTCTAGTACAGTTACACAAAGTGCATTACACACAATAAAAATAGAAATACATTACATTAAATACATTAAATTATTTTTTTAAAGTAAAAGAAGTAAAAAGAATAAACAAAATATAAAATCACAATGATAACATTTTCGTAAAAGCCATCTTATAAAAATTTGTTTTTAGGTAAGATTTAAAAGAATGTACTGTCACCACATTCTGTGGTAGGCTGTTCCAGAGTCTAGAGGCTTGTATTGCAAAGGCCCGGTTCCCTTTAGTTTTCAGTCTAGACTCCAGAACCTCCAGAAGTCTTTTTTCAGCTGATCTGAGAGGCCTAACAGTGCAGTATGGGTTGAGCATGTCACTAATGTAATCAGGTGCCAGACCATGTAGTGCCTTAAAAGTGATAAGTAGAATTTTTAAATCTACTCTGAAATTCACTGGTAACCAATGTAGAGCCGACAACACTGGGGTTATATGAGACCTTGATTTAGTCAAAGGATATGTTATGGCCCTAATATGCAGATCTCTAAACATGTCGTTTCTATGAACATTGAGGTCGTTAATTGTGGGTCAAACAAACGACAACTTCATAAAAAAGACGTTAATGGTATAAATAATCCTTGTATCAGTAGTTTGATACTGTATAATAGAGCTTCCTCGGGTATGTTGAGATAAGTTTAAGATGGTTCATAACTTGAATTAGATATGTATTATGCTATTAGACCAGTATTGTTATTATTACCCTACAAAGTCACCTCACCATCCACATGTCTGTACATTCTAACATCGTTGACCGAGGGGCAGCTGGAAACGCATTGACTTTGAGCTGAACAAGGCAGTTAATACTTAATTAAAACGTGACTTTTGTGATAAAATGTAATGTAATGTTATTACAGTAATGTTATTACAGTTGCAAGCTAGTTAATTGAAGGAAAATTACATTGTGTTTCTGCCTGATAACCTTTTTTAAAGTATTTTAAATCGCAAACAATCAAAAAGTGACAAATAGTTTACTGAGTTAGGTCACTCCCATAGAGTCCAGCCTACCTGCTACAACGTAAGCTAATTTAGTTGATAAATGTTTAAGATTTTAAAGTTTAGATAGCTAGAACATGTAAAAAGGCTTGCTTTTGAGTCTCTATCTTGAACAGTGAGTTACTGTTAGTCCAATAATGTAAAATTGTTTATTGTTCATACATGTTTCATTGAATTTCAAGTTAGGATAACTTAGCTTTAAGGTCTGTAGTGTAGATTAATTATCCATGAAACATTACATTCTTTAAGAGAAAGTACTGTAGCCTATTGCTGCGGTTCTAATTAATTCATTTTTCATTTTTTAATCTATGCAAATTTTAAAAGCATAAAATTCAATACCGTAAATACTTTGACAAGCAACTTGTGCCAACATCTAAAAGTGGGTTTGCATTATCTGAGCTTCTGACAACCGGACCAGCCCGTCAAACAAAGGCGTTTTCAGTAGAGATATTCCAAATAGACATTCCAAACGCTCCCTATGTAGGCCTCGACTGTGGAACTTTCATATTGAAACTAATATAGAATTATTTTCTCAAGCAAACTAACTGGAGTGGACTTTTTTAAAATTGATTTTGTTATGCAGCAATCATTTAAGTGGGCAGAATAAATAGAACAACAACAAGGCCCCTAATTAAAACGTTGTAAACATTGCTATTTACTGTACGGATATTGTTCCAACATGTTTATGGTGGAGCCGGTCTTTGGGCAGTCTTGTATTCTTATCTGGTACGCCCACACAGTAAAATATGACGTATGATTGGCTGCTTTTGGTCAAGAAAACGAGTGCGAACTTCTTCCACGTCAGGAGTCTAACTGTAGTTAAGTTGGGGTAAGCGTTCATGTCTAGTCCCACACTTTTATGTGTTAATGCCGTGTCTCAATTTGTTTAATGATTGTACACTTTGTATTCATTACTGAGCTATGTACTGCGTTCTATTTAGCTATCTAGGTAGCTTCTCCTTATCTAAAACCAAGAACAGGAGACATTTCGCTTTCGAATTCTGATTAGCTGATAAGCGAAACACAAACGAAACACTACGCTAGCTACTACTGTAACTAACTTTAGCAGGCTTAACTCTGAAGTTAGTGATAACATCTTCTTTGACATACACATTAATGTACTGTTCTAGGGGACAGTAACATTTAATTTAGGGTTACAACATATAAGTTGCATGGTGGTTTCTAAGAAGAGGGTTGGGAAACCTTGCATTAAGTTTAAAGTGTGTGTGTGTGTGTGTGTGTGTGTGTGTGTGTGTGTGTGTGTGTGTGTGTGTGTGTGTAATGTTGTTTTTGTCTTTCAGTACAATTAAAGGTGTGGTAAAAGTGATTGCTGTAAGACTTTATGCCATGTCTCATGTGATGGACCATGGTGCTGGTTCCCAAGGGGATACTGTGGATGCCAAAGGAGTGCCTGCACAAAGGTAGGCAATGCATTTATTCTGTCAGCATGGTCCACTGAGCCCAAAATATAGGTGGGCAACAAAGTAAAATTGATTGATACTATTTGTTTCCATCACATTGTGGTCCTGTGTAGCTTAGCTGGTAAAGCATGGCAAAGGCTGTGCAGACTGACTAATGTAAACTATGACTTCTCATTTACAGTATATAGTATTAATCGCTGGGATTGCGGGTATTAACTGACCTAGTTAACCTGTTATCAGTTATGCAATTCTGCATTTTATTTTATTCTGTATTAAATGGAATTTGTGCCTCTTTGCTCCAGGCCATTGTGTCCCTCTTTGCCACGGTTCTCTACAGAGGATCATAAAATGGATGCAAAGCCTTCAGCAGATGTGTACACATATAATATGAAGTACCCAAGCATTGGACAGTGCGTCATTATCAACAACAAGAACTTTCACAAAAACACAAGTAGGCCTATCTTTATATTTTATATATTATACTTTATATTTTGTAGCTTGTGAGTTTTGTAGATTATGATGCTATGTCAGTATTTGTTATGTGCACTACATTTGTAATTTCCCTTTAAAGGAATGAGTTGTCGCAGTGGAACAGACGTGGATGCAGCGCATGCGATGAAACTGTTCACTGGTTTGGGGTACAAAATTAAGTTTTTCAATGACCAGTCAGTGAAACAGATACAAGATCTGCTTCTGCAAGGTAGGTTCAGCAGTTGGGGTGTGAATGGAGGAACAGATTTTACAGAAGTACTGAACACAACAAAAATTCTAGTTCTGCACACTTGTTTTTATATTGTAATACCAAAATGTTGGTATATCATGCAATGCTACTCACAGTATCTCTTCAACTGTTCAAGCTAGACAACAAACTTTCTTTCACTTGTTAAACCTATCCCAACTTAAAATTATTTTTAGAAATTATAGACTGACTACTAATTTGCATAACTTACAGCATTTCTTGAACCGCTCAAGCTAGAGACACCAAACAAACTATCTTGAACATATTTTGGCAATCCCAAATGAAAATTCTTCAAACCATTTATCAACTATGACTACTAATTTGCATAGTTAACATATTAACACTAACAATATTGCTTGAACCATTCAAGCTAGAGACACCAAACCTAATTTAATTTGCATGGTTAGGCTATCCAAACTTCAAAATCCTCAAATGTAATTTGTACCTTCCTGTAATTTGTTTGCTCTTCAACTGTAAAGTTAGAACAATTCTTCCACTACAACCCAATTTTCTACTTTTTTGCCAGACCGCTTAAGCGGAGCCGGCCTAGAAGAGTGAATGTTTCTTACTGAGTCCGTCCGTCCCTGACTGACTGACTGACTACCCCTTGTTAAATAGAGTAGTGGTTAGAGTAACAATCAGAATCAGCTTTATTCACCAGGTATGTGTACACATACGAGGAATTTGACTCTGGATTATACAGGCTCACGATGTGCTTACTCATAAAAAACTTAAACAAAGGACACTCAACAAGACACTCACCAACTGCAATATACAGTACACATAAATACACATAATAAACCAAACAACAACATTGATTATGCCTGAGGTTCAGGACAGACAAAAACTTTGCTGGCTATAACTTTATGTAGCTACGTAATAGGAAGCCTAAAATAAAACAGTTCTGGTGGATATAAGGATTTGTTCAGGATAGACAAACACTTCGCTGCCTACACGATTCTCTCGTCTTTTCACTTGACAAAAAAGTCAGTTATCGTCACCTATATTGATAGATACTAAATGTCATTCACAAATGGCTAATTAGCTGTTAAAACGGCCAGTGGTAAAAGAGGATTTGTTCAGAATAAACAAAAACTTTGCTGGCTACAACCTTCTGTAGCTACGGGAAGCCTAAAATGAAACTGTTTACTGCAGTGATGGCCAAACGTGGCTTCATTAGCGTTATTTTAGCAGCAGGATATTATGCTGGCAGCACTCAGATTTTCATTATCACAATAAAAGCCATCATTGACATTTATAAGGCCATATAGTTAACAATCTAGTATGTAAAAAAAGAACAGACAAGAACAACATTGGAACGGACATTAAACATAAAATGACAGACTAGATTGTTAACTATATCGCCTTATATAATTCAATGATGGCTTTTATTTTGAAAATGAAAATCTGAGTTAGCGCTGCTAGCATAATATCCTGCTGCTAGAAGAATGGCCATCACTAGTTTACTGTTATATTGCGACTATTTCTGGTGGATTTTCGAATTGTCTTAGCATTTCTTCAGGATAGTCAAACACTTCGCTGGCTACACGATTCTCTTGTCTTTTCACTTGACGTGAAAGTATGTTATCGTCACCTATATTGATACAGTAGTAATTGTATCACTGTCATTCACTAATGGCAAATACGCTGTTAAAACGGCCAGTGGCAAAAGCCATACAGTTAATGGATGCTATTTGTGGTGGAGGTAAACTTAATAAGAAACATTACTAAGTTTAACACAATGCGTAATGGCGTCTAACGACATATTACTGGCTAATAAGCTTTTAAAACAGCCAGTGGCAAAAGTCATACAGTTCATAGATACTATTTGTGGTGGAGGTAAACTTCATAAGAAACTTTACTCAGTTTAACACGATGGTTAATGGTGTCTAACGAAATATTCAAACTTGACGTGATGTTAATGCATGACAACATTATATAATGTCAATATGCTATACTGACACCTGGCAAATGGTCAGCTCTGTGGTGTTGTGGTTAAAGACACAGCCTTTCACGTGGGCAACCTAGGTTAGAATCTTGAGAAGGCAGCCATGATCAACACTTTCTATTGCGGGGCGACTGAACTAGGCTAGCCTGGTTTCTTGTTTTAAGACCCATGAACTTTGTAAAGTTAAAATCAAGTCTAAAAATAAGTCTTGTTAATCATGGTAGTAGTGATATTGTTATATCTGGCTATGTTTGAAAACCATCTTAATGGTAAATGTGATCTACATCAAGTTACTAACTACCTGAGTGTATTAACGTTTTCAGTTTCTCAAGAAGACCACAGCCAATCAGCCTCCTTTGTGTGTGTATTGCTGAGCCATGGTGAGGAGGGGGTGCTCTATGGCACAGACGGCATTATACAACTCAAGAAACTCACCTCACTTTTCAAGGGGAATTGCTGCAAAACATTGGTGGGCAAGCCCAAGCTCTTTTTCATCCAGGTACTGTAAGGTTCTCGCTGCCTCCTCTACATTTCTGTGTAGAGATGATGCACATGTATTTGCATGAGTGATATTCAGTGCTACATTGCTTTGAGCAGTATTTCCCAACTCCAATCCACCCCAGCAGTTCACATTGAAGTTGAAGCAGCCCCAGACAAGCAAACCTGATTCAACTTGTCAGTTAATTATAATGCTCCTAAAGAGTTGTCCTATGGATTTGCCAAGGGCAACCACAACATTGTGTGCTGTTTCAGGGACTGGACTGAAGATGGAAACACTGACTTAGATGAGCTTTTCTGCCCCTTACCCGTAACCCCTACTCCTTCCTGTGGAACTGGTATAGGCATGCCGTGGCAGTGAGCTGGATGGTGGCATAGAGACAGACAGTGTTGCTAATGACTCCCAAGAAAGGATTCCTGTGGAGGCAGACTTCTTGTATGCTTACTCTACAGCCCCAGGTAGTACATGTAATCCCTGCTATATGAACATATTTAATTCATGCACTGTACATACACTGCGGAAGAGGTGTTGTAGTTGACTGTGGGCCTACTACTATAACAGTATATGCAACCATGCACAACTGTCATTGTGGTAGTTTAGTGAAGTTGTAGCAATGTAAACCATGTTTGCTAGTGATTGATTGGTGGCACTCATTCCTCTCTTAGGCTATTACTCCTGGAGGAACACCCAGAATGGCTCCTGGTTCATGCAAGCCCTCTTTGAAATGTTTCAACAATACGGAAAAACATTGGAGATCATGCAGATCATGACACGTGTCAACCACATGGTGGCACTCAAGTTTGAGTCATCCTCCAGCACACCTGGCTTCTCAGGCAAAAAACAGATCCCTTGCATTGTTTCTATGTTGACCAAAGATCTCTACTTCCCAAGTTAGTTATTATTACGACATGATTGAAAATCCTGTTGGATAATTTTTGCTCTGTGCACAATGTTTAACTGAACTTCTAAAGACCAGTATGTAATTCAAAGAGATGATGGGACCAATCTAAAAGGGAAAACAAAAGGTTTGATGACACGATTTTATTAAGCGACCCAAAAAGAAAACATGGAAGAAATCTTTTTTGGAGAGGCAGGCATTAATAAGCACTGATTATGCAAGTACTTGCTATTGATTTCATGTACTTGTATTTATAATGGAACTATGTGTTAAATTACAGTAGTGAATCACTAAAGCTTTAAAAGCCAGTAATAAATTCTATAAAAATATTTTATAGAATTTATTACTGGCTTTTTTGTTTTGCAAATTGTACATTCAAAGAGGCTTAAAATGAATTGGACACAAAAAGAAACTAGCTTTTAGTATTGCTTATGTATGGGTTATCTTATTTTCAACATCAAAAAAGCTTTCTGGTAAATGGTATTTCAAGAAATAGATTAAATTAGAGACAAATACTGTGTATTCTTCTAGTGCAAGCAAATACTTCATACAATATTCTTAGATGATTCATGTCATGTTGTGATTGTTGGATGATTCATGTCTTGTTGCCAAAATGTATAATATATAAAGGAAATACTGATCTATGAAATTGTAAATTATTCCATAGGAAAATGCATTATTTATTTATTATTATTCAAAATACTAAGCCATGATGGGCAATATGATTAGGTTTGGCTAGGGGTGCAACAACATAGCAATTATGAATTATGTTGATGAGAAATACACTGCTCAAAAAATTAAGGGAACATGTAATCATCACAGTATAACACCAAGTCAAGTATACTTCAGATTACACTTCAGGGATATCAAGTCTGGCCCATAAAGAAGCACAAGCCATTGTGAATCAGTGTCACCTGTTGGTGCAAATGAAAGTGATAACAGGTGCACTGGAGAGGCAACAGCAAGACAACCCCGAAAACAGGAATGGTTTTGCAGGTGGCGGCCACAGACAATTGCACTCTCCTTATCCTTGATGACTGATTCTTCTCTAGTTTTGCATTTTGCTAGTGTCCTTGTCACAACTGGTTGCATGAGGCGGTACCTGCAGCCCATACAGGTTGCACAGGTAGTCCAGGATGGCACATCCATACGTGCCGTCGCAAGGTTTGCTGTGTCTCCCAGTACAGTCTCAAGAGCATGGAGGAGATACCACGAGACGGGTCGTTACACAAGGCGAGCTGGACAGGGCCGTAGAGGGGCATCAACCCAGCAGCAGGACAGGTATCTGCTCCTTTGTGCTCCCATCTGTCCCTTCGAGGAGGAACAGGAGGAGCACTGCCAGAGCCCGGCATATTGACCTCCAGCGGGCTACTGGTGTGCATGTTTCTGACCAAACGCCATGATGAGAGTTGTTCTGCCTGCAACATCATCCAGCATGACTGGTTTGGCGGTGGGTCAGTGATGGTCCTCCATCAAATACCTCCACGTGCTAGCCAACGGTACTCTGACTGCTTTTAGGTACCGCAATGAAGGGTTCCTCCTGGTGCAGGACAATGCCCAGCCTCATGTGGCCAGAGTGTGTAGGCACTTCCTGGATGACAAAGGCATTGATGCCATTGACTGGCCCTCACGTTCCCCAGACCTGAATCCAATTGAGAACCTCTGGGACGTTTTGTATCAGTGTATCCGATGCTGCCAAATAGCGCCACAGACTGTCCAGGAGCTCACTGATGCCCTGATCCAGGTCTGGGAGGAGATCCCCCAGGACACCATCCGCCGTCTTTTAACGTGTTCAAGTGACTGAAGTTAGACAGCGGCTAATTACCATTTGTTCTAAGCCTAATGGTTTGGAAACATCACAGCAAAAAAATCCAGTTAATGAGTTAACTTTTACCGCATTTGAATTTTTTTTTGCCACCCCAATAACGGCCCATTTTTTACATTAAGAACAACTGTATATTAAATGAACATTGATAGTTATTAATTAGTTAAATAAACCATAGCACACACATTAGACTGTGCTCTGATAGGCCTGACGAGCCGTGAGTTTGCGTGTTTTATATGCTCCTGTCACCCTTAATCTGGGGGGAGATTATGTTGGGGTACATTGTACCTCCAGAACATGTTAAACTTTCATCAATATCTGTGTCTGTGACCATGGCAACAGTGTCATCGATGCAACCTGTGAATAACAGTTTATTATTCTGTTTAAATGTACACATTCTGCCTAGTGTGTAAAATTTTTAAACTTCTCTCCACATATTGCATTAGGAAAGAAGTGCATGGAAAGGCTATGATTTTCACCTTATAATGGTGTGATTCATGGCTAATCGGGTGCGAGAATTCAAAGCCCAGATAAAGCCCCGCCTCCACGCCAATAGAGGCTCAAAACTTGGTTTTGAGAAAACATGATTTGAACGAAAGTGGGAAGAAATTGTAATCGTAAAAAGAAGCGAACTTGGAAAAAACATGTTTGAACGAAGACATTTTAAGATCAGATGCAAAAATCCATTTAATGATTTTAGCATACACTCTTTCCATGTTTGAATCAATTTTTTTTCATACGATGGAATTTAGTTTTTTCATACTATGAAATATTTCAGTAACGTTTTTCTTTTCTTACAGTCAATACATTTGAGCTCAATTTGGCTCCATAGATTTAGGTCATCCCTTGATTTTTTTGAGCAGTTTGCATGCTGTAAGCAAATGCGGGTTTCCACTGACTATTAGCATGTAACTTATTATCATTAACTTAGCATTTGATCTAGTTTACTGTATGTAGGCCTTTAGGTTTTTAAAATATATGTGAAAGTTCAGGGACGGTTGTAACAAGGCGATACAACCGTCCCAGTATCACCAGCCATGTTTTCACCTCAACTGTACTAGCCAGACTGCTAGCTTGACACATGTTAGCCATCACTATTTTTAGCTTAGAAAACAGCGATTCTAATAATATTTGTTTGGATTCCTAGATATTTGATCTCAGGACAGAATCCAAAAAATACATCTGATAGGAAAGGTACATTCTGACCTAAAAAAAAAACACTTGCTTGTAACGTTCTCTGGGAGTTTCAAATGTCACTCCTTTAGTGTAAGCAAGTAGACAATCTAAATGAACAAATTCAGAGCGAGTATAATCACTAGCTTGTTTCTGGTTGTAGGAATTCAAGGTGTTACAACCGTCCCATTTTACAACTGTCCCTGGTCTCCCCTAAATAACTCAAGTGTAAAATGTACACCAGTCATAAGTCAAAATACTGATGACTGGTGTGTCGCGCAAGTCGAATTTCACGAATTGCAACTTAATTGTCTTAAACAGTTTCCACATATGACATCTTTTAAATCTCAAAAAAAAATTTAACCTACATCCATTTCTATTAAAAAATGTGGTAGGCTAGCTGAAAGGGTATACATCAGCAAAACGTACCGTTGTTTTCCAGTGCATTTACATTTTGATCTTGAGAGGATCGTTCTCCGAACACAAGAAACCGATGGCCGATACAAAATAAGGGGGCCAGTAATAGGGGGTCGTATTTTTTAGGTACGTCGCTAACCAACTGCCTGAAAAAATGACTTGCTAACTTTATATGTCACTATAATCATCATAAACATTGGTGACTTGATGAAATTATTACTAGCTACAAGATGTATTTCAGAATTGTACAAGATGTATTTTCAAAATCTGTTTAGAAGAGATTCAGAGAAATCGCGTTTAGAAACCGAATATGTATGTACGCTAGATGTTCATTTACAAACTAGGGGTTCTACGAGAGTGTTTTCAATTATTCGGTTTCAACGGAACACTGGCAAAACCGTGCGTGTTTCACAGATTTACGTTTGTTTGGGTTTGAAGTGTTCAACAGAGGAAGGGAGATCCGGTTATTAAATGCTTATTTTTTTAAGTATGATATATTTTTTAATGACTTAATTCCGATGAATAGGCTATGACTAAAGAAATTTTGAAATGATTCAGAGAAATCGCGTTTAGAAACAGAATGTGTAGATGTTTGACAAAAGTATTTTGGCAACTACAGCAATTCTTGTACCTTTTGTTTGTTGTTGGATGGATGGGGACGGAGTGGACTTTAATTTCTTTATTTGGATAGAATTTAAGTAAGGCTAATTAGATCACTGTCTAATACAGATCGGTATACGTTTAGCAAACCTTGACCAAAGAGAACTTTATTGTGATAGATTTTACACGCGTTACTCTAAAAATACATGACGAAAATATGTTTTGGAGAAAAAATGCCCAGACCCCCCTGAAAGAGGCGCCATTAATCTCTAGTGACGTCTCTATATTTAATATATTTGAAGTAGTAACAGTTACAGTTAAGGACTGAAGCCTAGCTGGCTTGAGGCTACGATGGCTAACTAGCTTTTTAACATGTGCAGGACCCCATTCAATCCCTTAGTAAATTATTTTCAAATATGCTGTAATGCAATCAATTAGGATCTAATCAACCTCCCTGATCCCTCCTTCCACAGAAAACTATTCAGACAGAATGGTGAGAGAAGAATGGCAAAATGATTACTGCAGAATTCGCTAGATATATTTGTAAATAAAAAACGAAACCAGAGAAAAATGCGACCATGAGGACAGAGGTCCAACAGGTCCCTCTGTATGTATTTCATTATAGATAATGAGTTTGTGTGACTGTATTGTATATCTTTTGTTGTTTTTAGGTGTAATTTTGTTTTTAGGCACACATGTCTAAACCCTGGCTGATTTAAGAGTCCTCCATGCACGGACTCCGAAGTCGCTTTAAATGTGTAAGTCCTGCTAAAAAAAAAAAACATGCGGATGGGGTCGAGTTTTCCCGTTCTTGGTTCAACGTGGCGACGCATACTGTCGTTACGTAAACCGTTCCGCGCAAAAATTCAAATGTGATCAGGAAGAAAAGTGCATCCGTACAAAGCAAAACACGCTTCGTACTCATTTTCATTTAGCCAATTTACTAGTTGTATTAAATAAACCACAGTTCCTAACGCTTTGGATATAATCGAGGTAATATAGAGATTAAATATTGTAAAGCTTTTGTTTTCATAATATTAGTGGCTACAGCACTGCACTGTAATGGTGTTGGCTAGCGTTTGACGTGTTTAGCTAACGCGTTTAGCGAAAATGTCTATTGTGTGATACAAGTTTCTGAAAACTTAGCTTAACCGGTAAAGGCGACTAGTTAGCTTATTCTCTGATGTCCGTTAACTAGCATAATCGTTGACGTAGCCTGCTAAAGTGTGTTGTATTTTTACGCAACCATTGTTATGTGGGTACTAGACAGTTGGCTGGCTTGGTAACGTTAATAGGTAACTACAGTAACAGTACGTTATATGTCACTGGAGCTTTTGGTATTGTACAGAACGTTATGTTTTTGGAGCTATTGGGAATACTCAGAAATCCTTGTATATTGTACTGGAGCTAGCTGAGTTACAGGCTATAATTATGTTGCTGTTGTGTAGCCCAAATGCTGTATAGCAACATGTCATGCACCACCAACTAGTTAAAGTTTTTTATGGTCGTAATCGTATGCATTACAATTGACGAGGCAGACCACACAACGACATTCTTATTTCTAGGAGCCTACTGGACAATGCTGCATAATTTTTTTATGTCAGATTAAGGTAAACATACAGGCAATAACAGTAGAAACACAGTATGAGCAATGTGCAAGCATGGGTCTTATTGCTTACTGTAGTTGAACCAGTGTAGGTGGACGGACAAACAAAACGAAACGTATTAGAGCCACTTAATATCATACCCTAAGCTTTTGTACAGTCTCATCTGACCAACGGTAAACAAATGTGGCTGTGATGTGAAGGGTCCTGGATGGCAACAGCAGTGTTCTGACAGTTTGAGTTGTCAAATCAAACTTGACTACCTTGGTAATGTCAATGAGGCTTCTTTGTATGAAATTTACAACTGTTCATTTTTAAAATTACGTCTAAATTAGGAAGACTAGGAGGAAGAGTGTAATAAAGAACTGACTGTTCAGCAGTGTGTCCCTTACTCCTCCGGACAGTCACAATGAGTGCATCCTCCACACCTATCTCCCGGGTGCGCCAGTGGGCTTCACCGCCTCTGAAGTACAAAGGCGCCTCTCCCGCCGCCAGCAGCACCCCACTCCTCACGTCCTTCCCCGGCAATGATGATGAGCTGGAGCGGCGTCAGAGGCGCAGGTCACGGGTCATTGATCTGCAAGCCGCGGTGGACTCCTCTGTTAATGAATCTGCCACACATAGGTATGGCACCTCAAACACTTGGCTAGTAATCTCTTCATCCATTTTGTGTCCAATTGATTTCAATTTTGGTCCTTTTCTTTGTATTCAGCAACACAGGGACCCCTGCTGCTGTTCCTAAGTTGTCAAATGCGCAGATCTCAGAGCATTACTCTACCTGCATCAAGCTCTCCACTGAAAATGTAAGTTGACAGGTGCATGGCAAATACAGTATGTAGGTCATTATAGTCACCAAGCACTTTTTCAAGAGGGGCAGAAGCCATCTAAAGGAAAGGTTGATGTATAGCTTGCTATTCTTGTTTTCATTGCTTTGCACATCTCAAACCATGAACATTTAATTCAAAGCCTTGTTTTTCTCCTGTTTTGAAGAAAATTACTACCAAGAATGCCTTTGGTCTACACCTGATTGACTACATGGCTGACATCCTCAAACAGAAAGATTCTGAGCTCACAAACTTTAAGGTATTCATATACAAATAATTCTGTAGTTTGACTTTTTTATCTCTCTCAAATTTTTCTTTTCATTTTACATGATCTTACACTTCTGTTGACAGGTACTCAATTATAGGGAACAGAATATATTCTCTTGCAACCCAGCTACTTAAGATATACGTTTTACTCTACTGGCATAGTGTGGGCGGTATTTACAATGTCGTAATGTTTCTCTCCGTCTCCCAGGTGGCAGCGGGTACCTTGGATGCCAGCACCAAGATTTATGCTGTCAGAGTGGATGCTGTCCATGCTGATGCCTACAGAGTGCTGGGAGGGCTTGGTGCTGAGACCAAGCCTGGGGAAGGTGAGAGCCTCTTAACAGTAGCATCCATCTATACACTGTGTCCCAAATGGCCAAATGTCCCAATGGCTATTGTAGTTGTAGTACACTATATTTGAATACAGTCCAAAGGAATGTTCTCTTTACAGGGAATAAAAGCACATGCAGACTGTCGTTAATTCATTAATGTTCTTGTAAAGAGCTCATTAGCCTCTAATTTACCCTTCTGTCTGTCTTTGTATATATGTGTTTAGAGCACGGAGCAGGAGATGAGGGAGAGCAAGAGGAGGGGGCAGCAGGAGAACTGGCTGCTAAGCAGGTCGTGAAGAAGAAGAGGCCTCCTAAGAAGACTGTGGAGCAGAACCTGAGCAACATCAATAGCTCGGAGTCTGAGAGGAAATGTGAAGTAAGTGCTTTCCTCCTCCAAGACCAGAATGAGGTCTAAACCTGTGTTGTTTACTTTGATCTCAGGTTGAATCCTTTGAGCCTGTTAACCAAACTGTATATATATCCTAAACACAGTAGCACATTGCCATTTTGTATTGCACAAACTAACTCAAAAAGATGGTGGAGCCTGTATTTCAGACAAGTCGGGGTGCTTTTTAAGAAGATATTTTGTGAAACAAAATGCTGAGTTTCTATAAAGCTAACGCATTGACAGCTCCATTGTTGTCCATAGTTACGACCCCTCCCTCCCGTCTCCAGGTGGACCCCATGTTCCAGCGCATGGCGTCATCCTTTGATGAGAGCAGCACCGCCGGTGTCTTCCTTTCAGTACTGTTCAGTGAGGACAGTCGCTGTGAGCTGCTCTTCCCCTCCCACATGACCCTGCTTCACTCCAGGGCACCCTGCTCCCAGATTCCCTCACAGCATGTCCCTGCCACGCCCTTCACAGGTAACACTGACGGCTTACTGATTGGTCAACTGTTATTAATATATATCATATTTGACAAGTCAAAGTTTATTTTTGTAATACCCGAATGAGCTAGAAGCAAGTGTGACAGCATATGAGGGGGTTACAATGAGGTGTTGTTATTGCTTTGTAAGATCGGATTTCCACACAAGACAAGAATGTCCTCCTGAATTTTTTTTAAATTAATTGTTTGGGCTACAAACGAACTACGACTTGAGTTACACACACTGCACTTTAAATCTTCCTCAGTGATACTTAGAAGCTACAGATAATCTTTTTGGAAGTAGGCAGGTTTATATGTGGTTCAGTTATTGATAAAAGCATGGAACTAAAGAAGTGCTTTTATTTTAATTATTTTGTTTGTTTTTAATACCTTTCAGATATAGAAAAGCCCTGTACAACCCCCATGGTCATCTAGTTTGACTTATGAAAATCATTAAAGGCCTACATACATACGCACACCCCCCTACATGAGTTTTAAAATACCAATTCCATATTATGAACATTGGAAAATAATGGTGTGTGTGTAGGCTATGTATTAGCTTAGTAAAAATCTGAAATAGATCATCATTCCTACACTGAAATGTAATATCTTTCTATATATGGCATTGACCCTTAGGCTTTCTAGCGAACGGATGCAGGAAACCGGCTTTCCATACAGTAAATAGCCTGAATGATGAAGCTAGGGGGGTACTTATTTTTTCTGCAATATGAAATAGCATTTCTGTTGATTTTTGATGAATAAATGATTGCAAAGTATTGTCATTCAGTATCATTTGCCTAATTCGTTTACCTTTATCTCTCACTAGTGTTGAGGATGACATCCATATGCCCAAACATGTTTAAAGAAAGACAACTTTTCCTGGGGGTGTAATAATCAATCAAATTTATATCAGCAGTTGTCACAAAGTGCTTTTACAAAACACCCAGCCTGAAACCCCAAGGAGCCAGCAACAACAGTGTTGAAGTACAGTGGCTAGGAAAAACTCCCTAAAAGAGGCTGAAATTTAGGAAGAAACCTAGAGAGGAACTAGGCTCAAGGGGTGACCAGTCCTCTTCTGGCTGTGCCGGGTGAACATTTTAAGAGTACAAGTTGTAATAATTAATAAATGCATGTGAGCTGTGTTCAGAATCTATAAAACCTAATCCGCATTCCTTAGAGTTACAATGATTTACACTGGAGAAGGAGAACCAACCCTACTCCCCCGGCACAATAATATAGCAACGTAAAACCTTGGGGCTGAGACGATGTAAATTATTGTAAATAATTATTTACATAATTTAAATAGTTATGTAAATAACTTTCATATGACTGTAACTATGAATTAATAGGTACCCAAATAATAACAAATACAACATTCCTGACCCAATAATCCTTAATGTGCTTGTCTCTAATATCCCCTGGGCCCTGACACGCAGTTTAGAAGTCTTGTGCTATAACTGTAGCCAAACCTCACCTTAAAAAGTTAGCCTTGCACATCACCCAGGTACCTTGGCTTACTCTTCCATTTAAAATACTTGAGTAAAACCAAGTCAGTTTTGGTCAGTTACATCTCTATATTAATGTCATCACCAGCAAATTTGGTAAGCCAAAATAATAATTCAATTAAAAAACAGATTTTGGGATTTTGGTGCGGATCTCGTTATTCACTGCAATCCCTGCATTCCCACAGTAATGTCCCTTAACAGTGATTTATAAATGCCATCTACTGTTCCATAGCTAGGCAAACAGTTTAGAAACTTAATTTTGTGTACAAAAAACACATTCACAATACCTATGCCTAACATTTGGTTTGCAACAGTTGGGTTTAGTTAAAAAGAGAATCTGGTGTCTGCTTTTCCTGTACCTGTACAATATCCTGCCATGTTTGTTGTGGTAGTCCTCAGCATTGCACTTTATACATGACCAGACTTGCAGTTTCTCTGACCAAGGCACATTCATTCATCAGGATCATTGTTTAACCTCCTAAGACCTGAGCTTTGATAATGTATGCATTTTAATTTCTCTTAGCTATTTGGGATTGGTGGACCTGATAAGTATACTATCTAAGCATGGCGCAGACAATTGTCCTCTAATAAGGACAATAGCTTTAAGTTAAGCAGAATGAAGTACATGGTGCATGAAGCCTGTCCTCATATGTGGACTCAGGGTCTCAGGAGGTTAAACTGTAGACCTAGCAATAGAAACCAGGTTAAGACCGTAGACCTAGCAATAGAAACCAGGTTAAGACCGTAGACCTAGCAATAGAAATCAGGTTAAGACCGTAGACCTAGCAATAGAAACCAGGTTAAGACCGTAGACCTAGCAATAGAAACCAGGTTAAGACCGTAGACCTAGCAGTAGAAACCAGGTTAAGACTACTGTGACGCAGTGTGCGAGACTATTTTCTATTTCCTAAGTCTACCGTGTTACCTTGGATCTACATTAATGAAATCTAATCCTAAGTGACATGCTGCATCTCATTTGTTTGCTCGGTTTGTCAACACTGATGATTGTGTGATTGGCAGGTGGTCTCCAGCGGACCCAGGAGAAGATCTCCATTTGCCCCTCCCTGGCCGACTTCTCCTTCACCAGCTGGAACCCTGACCACGTCAGTGCAACATACACTGCATGTGTCCCAAATATGACCATATAGCCTACATGGGGCACTACTTTGGGCACTGGGTCTAGTCAAAAGAAGTGCAAAGCCTTGGTTTTTGTTGGTACAGATCAGATGTACTTAGTGTATAGCCTCAAAGTATTTTCAACCACAATATAAACTACTCCCCTTCACAGACAATGAACCAGATGCTGGAGAAGATGAAGCAAGGGGATCACGTGTTTGACCTGAACGCTGAGGCAGAGCCAGACGAGGATGAGTGTCAGGACTTTGGGGATGACTTTGATGGAGACTGTGAGGAGGGTCAAATGGACTGTGGAGGCCAGGGCTCCAAGGAGCAAAAGGACTCCTGGGAGGCAGGAGGGCTTGGGAGAGGAAGGTGAGGACACGAGAGGTGTTATGGTACAGGGTGGAGGGAGAAGGTGAGGACACAACGATGGTGTTATGATACAGGGTGGATGTTAGGATGAAGATGACACCTAAAGAGGTATTATGTTACAGGTCAACATACTGTCTACATATCATCTCTCTAATTCATTTGAACATGGTTTCACCATGGTGACTGTCCACAGGGATGTCATTCCTATTGGAGAGGGAGATATAGCCACCATGTGCCTGCAGTTGTCCGACCAGCCCAGGGAGTACTCCTACTTCAGCCCCAGGACCATGGCTACCTGGGCAGGACCTGGTTACTGGCGCTTCAAACCCCTGCACAAGAGTGAGCTTTGGTTGTACACATCCAGCCATGTTGGTTATCTGATTTTGGAATATTCCCCTATTGCACTGTCAACTAATTTGTTGTTTTCCCTTTTCTAATTCCCCTTGTTCTTCTTTGTCTAGAGGACAACCTTCCAGAGAAGGAGGGTCGAAAGAGGAAGCCTAAGAAGATCTTAGAAATCGACTTTAATGACAGTGTCAACTTTGACACCTACTTCCGCACCACTAGAGTAAGGACTCGGCTAGCAGGCTAGTTGAAAATAGTTCAGAATCATACATTTACACAGAGAAGTACACCTAGAGGTTATACTTGGAGTAAATTCGCTGCTAGTGTCTGAAAACATAGGGACACAATACATAACATTTACTTAGGTCGACATATGTTTATGTACAATACAGTTTCATTTTCTGCAGACACATTATGAAGTGTTGAAGTGCCTAATAAGGGGTCATTGTCATGGTAACTTCCTGTATTACTGACAGTAACTTCTGATGTTATTACAGTCTGGTGTCAACCCTGCCTATAATTGTGGTGTATCAGATGTTAGTCACTGCAGCAAAGGAAATGTAGTTTTAATTGCTTAAGTTTCCCCACTACTTATACACTGAGTGAAATCATTACCTCACCTCTGTCTAATCAGATTTTTGTACTCTCCCAGGCTGCTACCACTAACACCAAGTCAGCCCTCAGCACTAGCAACAAGAAGACAACGCTGGCTGCAGACTTCCAGTTCTCGCCTGAGACCCTGTCCCAATTCAGCTCTAAGCCCGCCAGCACAGTAAGTCCTCTTTTAGAAAAGAACTAGTACTCTAAGGTAAAACAAAAAAGGTCCTGACTTCTTTTTTATTTATTTTTTTATTTTGGTCAAACAATAGAAATATATATTTTTCTGAGACATTTGTGTTATTTTCACCTGTGTCAAACAATAGAAATATATTTTTCTGAGACATTTGTGTTATTTTCACCTGTGTCAGTGTACTTAGTGCAATGGCCACAGTCCTGTCTACGTTCTAGTTTTGAACCAACTAGTTGCGTGTCTTGACCAGTTATCAGCATTGGCATGCAAACTCAGGTACCCATTCAGATCAGTGACAAGAACGCACTAGTTTCCTTTCTTCTGGTATGACTGGATTGACAGATGACCAATAGACCGGGCCAACAGATGAGACCTATACATTTGTTGCATATAAATACAGTTTAGCGATCTACTGCAGACATCTTTACCAGAACAATTATAGGTGATATGATTTCATCCATGTTCTTTATAAGGAAAGTTTCATTGCCTTATTGCATTGCCTATATTAAGGGATGAAGAAAGAAGGCCAATACAGTTGGCAATGACCACTCCCTTCTAAAGTGAGTGCAGAAATGCTATTTTTCCATCTGATCTTAACCTACACTACATTAAGGCATGCTCTCTGAAACATATGTTGCATTATGACAAAGCATTGCAATTTATGGCAGTCTAGTCACAGGCTACATTTGATCAGTGATATGTGTATACGTTACAAAATGAACTATAAGAACATGACAGAATCTGAGATGGGTCAGTTAGGGCCAGTCATTATATAGGATAATAATATTATAGTAATTTGGTCCATCTAGTCTTTTGTGATCCTTTAGTGTGCTTTTGAAGTATCAGAAATATATTGTTTACTTGATTAAAATGTAAAAAATATTGTTTTTAAATGTCTGCCAAAAAAATTGCTCATAAGGGCCTTTTCTGACAAAAAAAAATCACTCTGTTTTTTGTCATGAACGGCCCTATTATGAACTCAGAGTTACTGAGTAACTGAGCTTTTTTCACCGTAGAGATCCTGTAAAGACAACTGAGCTTGGTTGAGAAAAACCCTCTTGATACCAGCAAACACGACAAAATGAATGTAACTGACCCTGTCTTGCCTACATGGTGCTGCATGAGGACAGTGGTATGCTTAAACACTACAGCTACCACCAGATAGTCCTTCATAACCGACTGGAACTGATAGACTGATCCAAGGCTGTGCGAACTCAGTGATCCTTACCTTTTTCCTCTCACTCCTATGTTCTGACTCCACTAACGTGTGTGTTCTATGTCAGTTGTGTAAAGAGGTTCAGAAGCGGTTGTCTGGTGAACTGGGGGAAGGCATTGGAGACTACGACTATAACAACGCCAACGACACAGCCAACTTCTGCCCGGGCCTGCAGGTCTGAATCCACCCCTCCCTCTTCAATTCCCTTGTATACCTTTTATCACCCTGTAATAGCCTGTCTTATGGCATTATTTTCCTTACAGCTCTGGAAAAAATTAAGAGACCACTGCACCTTTTTCTTTACTTTCCAAAAAATTTGAAAAGGAAGGTTTTGAGTGAGGAACTGAAGCGTTCAATTTGCAGTGGTCTCATAATTTTAACCCTTCTGGGTTGAAATTACAGGGTGATATATACTTTGTATCACCCTGTACTACCCTGTCTTATAACATGGCATTATTTCCCTTGTATACCTTTTCTCACCCTGTAATAACATGTTTGTCTGTAATGTAGCTGACCTCTGTATAATCTACAGGGTGGAGACAGTGATGATGATGATGGTGGTGAGGGGTTCAGTGGGGGCGCAGGTGACAGCCAGCCTTCTGTAGATAACCCCACCTCCTCACAAGACCATGACAACGTGTCCACCTATGGGGAGGATGACCTGGTCCCAGAGCCTTACAGGGTACGTACGTGTGGGGGGGGGACTTCAAGGAAACATCTAATTTTGGGTTAATTATCCCTAAATGTAGTTAAGCCTAGCTTTGCCTTTCATTTCAGGTGAACAAAATTGAAATAAACTATGCCAAGACTGCCAAGAAGATGGATATGAAGAGACTCAAGAATACTATGTGGAGTCTTCTGACTGACAGCATAGAAAATACAGCAAAGGTCAAAGTATTTCTGTGTCTCTTTTAAAATCTTTTAAACGTTGGATTGAGATTGTCAGGTAGACAGTTTCTGGACGTTTCAATTGGTTACCATTGCCATAGGCAATCTCAATCAAGCACAGATTACGTATTTCAAAAAGTATTTGACTGCTTCCCTGACAGTGTTGTTTTGTTCTCATCAGGAGGTGCAGAACATTCAGAGTTCAGAGGTGTCTGGAGAGAAAGTCTTCAGTCAGACCACAAAGACACTTCTTCAAAGGTACCCATTCTCAGGGGGCTCTAGTGTATTTCCCCAGCTGCTGTAACAGAGCGTTGGGCAGGATTGGGAAGAATTTGCAGCTTGCTTCTTCATTAAATAGGACATAACTGCTGATAAATAAAGCATTAAATCAAGTGTCTTCTTCCCCTTGTCACTTCAGTTTGCCTCCCACCATGGCTCAGAACCTGTCCGTGCCCCTGGCCTTTGTTGCTCTGCTGCACTTGGCCAATGAGAAGGCGAGTAGCTACTACTGACAGTCAGCCTCATACCATTGCTGAAAGGAGTTGGTTCAAAATATGGCTATCATGTTGACGTATATAGCAATGGAGTCATATTACATTTCAACATTACAAGCTCCGCATGCTAGGGGTTCGAGGTAGTTTAAGTTTATGCGGTGTGAGGTGACTAGGCTACAGCTTTACATAACAAAGAGTAGTAGCAGCGTATATGATGAGTGTGAAATAGTATTAGATTAGATTCAACTTTTTCAACTATTGTCATTGAACAAGTACAGTACAACGAAATGCAGTTAGCGTCTAACCAGAATTTATGCATGCTTGTAGAGATCTGGACTCAAGTCAAATGACTTGGACTTGAGTAGGACTCGAATCACATTTTATGACTTGAGATTTGACTTGGTAAAAAGAGAAATACTTGCAACTCAACTTGATGCTTGTGACTTGGAGGCGGACTTGGACTTGAACTGTATGACTGGAGATTTTCCCAGCACTTTCCTCTCATCTCTCACGTTGATCTGCTCGTGCTGCCCGTAGCTTAAATACCTAGTGTTCTGTGTTCTCAACATGCATCCAGCGGGTGGGGAATGGGAGGGACAACACCACAATACTCGACTCTAATTTGACTTTTCTCAATGTCACTTAAACTAGGCCTTTGTGACTGAAATAACGTCTTACTTTGTGAGACACCAGAAATCCCATAAAGACAGGTAAGAATGAAATTACTGCTGTGCTGTGGATAGCTATCTAGCCAACGTCAGGTAATGTCAGAATGAAATACTGTTGAAATAACGTTAGCGAAATGGGGAGATGGAAAACTAAATTCTATTCAAGGAATTTCCTGGCGATTTAGTTTAGGAACAGTCTGATTCAAGGAGGGTTATACTATACGTTCCTCCATTCTCATTTACCAGTGAGATTTCCATGGCATCTTCTCATTTCTTTAGCTAAAAATGTCTGGTAATATTCTCAAATTTACTAGCATGCAATTGCTCCCCGTAGCATTTTTTTCCAAAGTGGACAGTATTTTAGTTTGTTTTTTTAACATCTTTACATAGGCTTCACATTATGATTTAAACATATTTTAATCTAAATACAAAAAGACAATTGACAAATACATAAAGACAACTTTCTATATAATAAGTTTCCTTAAAGCTCATTCAAGAATTCAACAACATAAAAAGATCTGATCATCTCCATCATATAACACAATTTGTCTTCACCATTGACTTGAAACCAAAAATTAGGGACTTGTGACTTGACTCGAATTGAGCTGTAGAACTTGGGAGTTACTTGAGACTAGCCTATTATTAGTTGGAACTTGACTCGAGACTTGAAGGGTGAGACTTGCTTAAGACTTGCAACAATATGACTTGGTCCCATGTCTGCATGCTTGTATGTCTGAAATGAGCATGTGTGTGTAGAGTCCAGTATGGGCAGAAAGTCAGTAGTAAGGATTGGTGCAATAAGGGGGCCATGTGGAGAGTCTGAGTAGCCACTGAGTAATCATTTTGCAGCCATGTCTGCTTTATGGTTTGTGGGTGGAAGCTGTAGAGGATCCTGTCATTTCTAGACACGATTACCACTTGCCATGCCTGCCATCCAGTAGTACAAACAACAGTCTAAGTCTTGGGTAGCTGGGATCTTGGACAATTTTTAGCCACATCATTCTCATTCTGTCATTCATTATCTGTTTCTTTCAACAGAATTTGGAGCTTGTCAAGGTGGATGATATGTCAGATATTGTCATCAAGCAAGGTCAATAAGAAGCTTATTCTCATATTTTCTATGGAAATGTATTTGACAAATTCTGAGCCATACATGTCAAGCAAATGTCCCCCCACATTTAGGCTTTGAGTCTTTAAAAGAGGTATTCTAAAAAATGTACAATTGGCCCTTTTGAAAGTGTTTAATCTGTCATAATACTTTATAGGATGCCCCTCTTCACATGAAAAAGTAGCCAAAGTATTGTATAGAGGCAGCAGTTCCTTTCAGTGTAACTGCCTCCAACCCAGCCAGGACAAGCTTGTAATTATGCTGTCCCTCTATTAAAACCACTGGGGTCTTGACAAAGCTTCTGGTGTTGAACTAAGATTGGTATAGAATTTTATTTATTTTACATTTTTACTTGCCATTTTTTTAAAACATTTTAATCAGTGAAGTCTGTTTAACTGTTAATCAAGTTTGTTTGGCTGTGCCTCTACTTTTCTTTCAATCTGTCCATTTATGTTCTACATCTATTTTGTAGATATTTTATATTCTTCTGTCGTGCCTCACAGCGATGTAATGTGTACATACCACAACAAATAAAACATTTTTTTTTTACATTGCTTGGTTCTTATGTACAAATAAACAATGCAAGGTAGTTATTTTTAGCTAATAGTTATTCATGCTGTACCTTATATAGTATCCTGATGTCATCAGATTTATCACTGCACCCTTGTCTAAGGGAATTTGTTTTAATTCCCAAATGGCAGCCTACTCCCTATATAGTGCACTACTTTTGACGAGAAATGGCAGCCTTCTCCCTATATAGTACACTACTTTTGAAGAGAGCTCGAGAGATAATAAGGTGCCATTAGAGATGTTACAACCAAAGGTGAAAAAAACCAGTTGGCCAGGATTAGCGGTGTGGATAGGTTGGGTGAAACTGTCAGCTTGACTTAGCAGGAGTTTCTGAGTTGGGTGTCGCCATTCACTGGACTCGTGGCTGGGAGTTGGGCATAGTTATAATCTGACTTGTTTTCTGTTATACCACCTCTTAACATTGTTCTACAACAAATAATTATAGCAGGGCGCCACACCCCATTCCTTACCTTGGCTGGTTAATTTGGAATTTAAAGTGGATGATTGTTTCCATAGACCTACTCAGGTTTTAACGTATATAATGCTACATGATTGCAATTTAGCCACCAGTGTCTTTGAGTTGAGTTTTCTGCGCTGATCAGTGATATTTAAAACTACCATTATTCATGAATTACTCATGAATTTATTTGGCATGTCTTACCTGTAGCAGGTGATTTTACAAACGCCGCGCTCCAACGCCCTCCCATGGATTCAACTGAACAGAAAATATGAGAAGGAGGGTTTAGCAACATTTTACTTCGGTGGAGAAAAAAACACAGGAAGTAACTGGAGGCAACGTAATCGGCTGGTAAATAGGGACATCAACCTCGCATAATCGTTAAAAAGTTCGTAAAAATTGGATGCCCCGGGACTAAATAAGCGATCACTGCGGTGGCAATAAGGATTCACGTTTTCCGACAAGATGAATAAAGATCTGGTAGGTGCTGAACAAATAGACGTGGTTCTTTTCTTTTTGCAATTCTTGAATTTGTTTTGTAACTAGTCTCGATTGAGTCCATACAACAAGCCATATCTATTCAGACTCTATAATTAATGTAACTGGTATTGTGTAGTACAGTTTAAGCTAATGATGTGTAATGAAAACGTTTTCTTTTGCTTCAACGCTCGTTCTTTCCTACCTAGAGGTCTTGGCAGTGTCGTGTTTGAGGAAGTTGACTAGTGTTGAAATTGTTCCTTTCTCTGTCTTTGCACCTGCGTGATAATTAATTTAGTGTATTCTATGTTTTGTTAATCACCCTTGAATATAGACTAATCTATTCATTTCACAACCACAATAAAACTTAATGAAGCCATTTAGGCAATGATAGGACGAAGAGTCATAAGGCTAACTATGCTAAGCATGGGCTGTTTGGGAGAATACTAATGAAGTCCATATACTTTGTTATAGAGATTAGTGGGGTCTCCCGCTGTCTTTACAATGGACAAAGGGGGAGATTATTAGCCTACTCGTCCAACTAAAACAAATGGGACATTTCTGGACACACTAATTGCGATATAATGTAGTTGTACACACTGACTGCAATCTATGTATGGCTGCCTTTTAGACGTCCTCACATTTTCAAAACTGTTTGATTTCTATCTGCTCAAAATGTACATTGCTGGGGAAAAACAGTGACGCCGCCCATGTACTACATGTCATGTACTACTCTTCACTCAGCATAGCCCGAAGAGGGTTGGCCACCCCCCAGAGTCTGTTTCCTCTCTAGGTTTCTTCCTTTTGGACCTTACTAGGAAGTTTTCCCTGGTCTCTATGCATTAACTCTTGTTTCTTGGTCTTTGGGGTTGCAGGCTGGATATCTGTAAAAGCACTTTGTGACTACTGTTGGTCAATCAATCAATCAAATTTATTTATAAAGCCCTTTATACATTAGCAGTTGTCACAGTGCTTTTACAAAATACCCGGCCTTAAACCCCAAGGAGCAAACAACAGTAGTGTTGAATTTCAGTGGCTAGGAAAAATTCCCTAAGAAGGCCGAAATTTAGGAAGAAACCTAGAGAGGACCCAGGCTCAGAGGGGTGGCCAGTCCTCTTCTGGCTGTGCCGGGTGAACATACATTTTTGGATCGAGGGGTGACTTTCAGTAGATCGCAGCGAGTGAGTTATTCTGCTACTTACGAAACCCTGACCCAGAATCAGGTAGTTTACAAGTGATTTGGCACCAGGTTATCCACAAACGTTTGGTGCGATTCTGGAGAGGTGGCTGCACTTATCCGGCCGCACACCAACCAAGTACCGAACGGCTCTACTCACCTGCCCCCGGGGGGACAGGCTATCCCAGGCCAATCAAAGTCCCACCGCTATGGTATCATTCCGTCTAGGGGAGATTCTGACTTAGAGGCGTTCAGTCATAATCCCACAGATGGTAGCTTCACCCCATTGGCTCCTCAGCCAAGCACATACACCAAATGTCTGAACCTGCGGTTCCTCTCATACTGATCAGGATTACTATTGCAACAACACATCATCAGTAGGGTAAAACTAACCTGTCTCACGACGGTCTGTTGGTGTCTAAAGATCTTTATAAACTACATTTGATTCATTGAATTTGATCTGTACTCACAAAGTTTATGTTAATAGTGTAATGTGTATTAAACATTGTTATTAGGTCAACAAGGTATTTTTTTTAAAAATTTAATTTTACTTTTGTTTAAACACTGGCGATTAAGAACCGATTCTTATTTCTTGGGAGAAAGGTAAAGGGGAGAAGCAGATTGGGTTAATTGTCTTGCCCCAGGACAAAACAACAGAACTTTTACCTTAGAAACATGGACCTTCCGGAGTTTAGTGAGATGCCCTAACCACTAGACCACCTTGCTGCCCCATATTAATAAAGTGTACTATGGTTTAATTAAATTAATCCATTGTTATTTGTAAAGTTATGGAAAAACAGTAAGTGCAGATGACATCATAAAAAATTAATTGCTCAGTTTTTTTAGTGGCACAACCTGGGAAGAAAATCATTTAACAACTTTGCTGTTAGCGAGGAACAAATTCAAACCCCTGATTGGTAAGTAGAGTCCATAGAGATTATTCACCTGCATTTGTTGACAAGAAATTTGTTTTGTCTAGCCCTCCATATAATTACCATTTTTGTAAGTCTGTGGAACTTTTTGTAACTTCAGGTTAGCTAGAATAGCTTCTGTAGTTGCAGTCGAACTTGGCATTACCCAAAATGTAAACTATATAAATTAATAGAACATAGTTTGTGTGGCACATGCAAAAGTGTAAAATTATTACAGTTCTAACGTTCTTTAAGCAAATTTCGTGTCAAATGAAACATGGCAGTCTACCCATTTTAAACTTTTGTGTATGTGTGTGTTCAACAGCTTCATCCTAAGCTTAGAGAAAAACCAAAGGCTTCACTTTTCGTCAAAAGAATGGAAACATTTTTGATCTTGTTTGTAAATGGGTCCCAACAGAATCAAGGTTTAGGTTTACTTCAATGACAGTTAGTTCAATAACCAGGTAATATGTGACACCCCGCTTTTGCAGCAAACATCTTTGAATCTCATATAAGGAAAGATATTTAGGAGTTATGGGAAAAGGTGATCACAGAATAAACTGAGGAAGATTTTATGGTTATTCTGTTACATGCATAACTAAATCTGTTCTGCAGCTAAATGTGTTTTTGTAGAAGTTATATTGGATGTTGTTCCTTGTGCATAGGGTGGACTTCAGAGCAACTTCAGAGCTCTTGATTATTTGCGTGCTGCGGCCCAGTGGGTAGGATTAAAATGAACTCAACTCTAGGAAAACAGTTATAGAATAATCTCTGTTTTTGATCAGACTGACGTTGTAGTAAATTGTGACCATAGAATACGTTTCTGACATGTCAATGCCCTGTTTTCAGAAGGACCAGTTTCTATTTTAGTCTCATGAGTCAATGTACTAATTTTAAATATGTCAATGATCCAAATGATTTGGATCAATGGTTTACCAAAATTTATTACATTTCGGGACAATCCTCAACATTATTTTCTCTTTTTGGTTAGGAATTATTCAGAATACTTGCTCAGCTAATGCAGGAGATGTAGCCTACCTTTCTTGTCTTTTTTCCCTTCACATTGTTTTTATACCTTCCTCCTTGCAGCGTTAAAGCAATTATTACACTTGATGGTTTATTTGTTTTGTAATACATAGGATATTGACTTAAGTTATTCCATTCACACACAAAAAACAAACATATTATTGAACAGAACTTAGGTTAGTATCTGCTTTGTGTTAAGCAGACAGGTAGCAACTTAATGCTACTGGCTCCATTGACTGGGGTGTATGTATGGGCATGCAGTGTAGATTGTAGGACCACTCACAATAGGCTCTTGAACATCAAATTGTCTCCATGACTTCACAATAGCCCTGAGAATAGAATAACAGATAAGGGAATATTTAATAATGTTTAAGGGAATTAAACCTTACATGTTGTTTGAGAAAGGAAATTGGACTTAATTCGCTCAGAAGGACCCAGATGTGTTTGTATTCTTGCCAACTGGATTGCTGTAATTGTACAGCCAATCATATTTGTCATGACAATGAAGGATCTAAGTCATTTCCTCACGTAAGCGAAGTGGTTTGATCTTGATCAGAGATGGCAGGCATGTAATCCAGTATGTCGTGAATGTCCTTCGTGGAAGGCTCAAAAAGGCTTTGTTTAAATACTATGCTATAATCTTGAATGTAGGCTACAAGTCTCTAGCATATGTTAACTTCTTAGTTTGTCATTATTTAAGGTTTCTCTCTCAGTGGGACTTGTCATTTGATAGCAGTCCACCATTCAGTGGGCCTAATGCTGACAAAGCCATGTGTGGGTAGAGAGCAGGTTGTGAAAGGAGAGAGGGAGGAGACTAAGTACAAGAGAGACTGAAATAAAGATTGGACAGAGGGAGCTGGGTGGTGACGCAGTAAAGCTTACCTGGAGACGCTTCACTGAGCGTCTCTGGACCTTCTCATGAAATTTAGAGGAAACGAACACACCACCATCCACCACCAACCAGTTTTATGGGAGGTATCTGAATTTTCTCAACAGGAAAACCTTGTAAACATTATACATCTTTTTAATTTTAGAGTGAAATATTGAGACATTTAACTGATGCTTTTTTTCATAGTGTTTTTTTTTTGGATTCCTGTGGAAATCAAACCCAAAACCGTGCTGTTGCAAATGCCATGTTCTAGCAACTGAGCTAAACAAGACTTGAGTACATGGCTTTAATTGCAAAAAGATTTAGGCTAATGATCACGTTACATTTTTTCTTCTTTCTCTTTGATTTATTCTTTCATTCTCTTTTCTCTCTTCTCCCTCTTTTTTCTTTTTTTTTCTTTATCTTTTCTTTTTCTTTCTCTCTCTCTACATTATCTTTTCCATCGCTCTGTCTCATACTTCTGTCTTTCGGTATGCCTCCAGGAGCAGGGGGATGTGGTGGAGAAGGACAAGGTGAAAACCCTCCAGTCTCAGGTTGATGGCGTGAAGGACATAATGACCCAGAATGTGGACAGGATACTGGCCCGTGGAGAGAGGCTGGATGACCTGATGGGCAAGTCAGAGGACCTCGAGGCCGGGGTGAGTCCCACAACACGTCTGTCTTTCCATATAGACTGTTGATTAAATTATTATTTGTGCCCTTGCACTTTTTCCAAGTAATATAAGGGCAAAATAAATTTACTTTTCTGCATCTGCAGAAATAATAGAACAGTGTTGTAGGTTAACACTTTAATATACAGTAGATCCGTCTTCCCAATAATTGTGCCGTTGGATAGAACGCGCTTTATCTTTTGTCATCTGTGATATTCATGGCATTAACACCAATGACATTAAACCCACATTACAGTATTTTTTAAACAAGTACTTAAATTGCCTTGTTTCTTTTTGAGATGAGAAGTATATTAAATACTATTGTTCACTCTATAGCATTCAAAATGTTAGATAATCCAAGAGAACCGACCTCAGCAGTGGGACAAGACAATGTGCCTCCCCCAAGGAATTTCTATATTCCATACAAATTGATGTTTTGCTGTATAATAGATTCAGACAGAAAAAAAGTTTTACTGCAATTTATTGAAAATTTAATACTGCAAAAAATAATGGAAGTTGTAGGATTACTATTGAGCATATTCCCAAAAGCATCCCGTCTTTCCCTCAGGCTCAGAACTTCAAACACACGTCCCAGAAGGTGGCTCGTGCCTACTGGTGGAAGAACATGAAGTTGTGGGTGTTGATCGTGGTCATCGTCCTCGTCATCATTCTCATCATAGTACTGCTGACCACTGGAGTCATCCCCACCAGCTCAACAAGTCCCTCTACACCCACTAAAGCACCCTAAACACCAAAGGCACATTTACATTATAAACACACACACACGTACACAGCTATTCGTACAACTACTGTCAATACTTCGCTTACTTCCAAAATAGTAATTTCTTTAATGAGACATCCAACTTTAAGAGAGACAAACTCAACTTGTAATCATTAACTACTGTTGATTTATATAGTTAAACAATGCATCCTCACTTTGAAATGATGTATTTGGGCTTTTATGAGTAGTCCTAACTTATTTGCACTTTTTCTGTTTTCCCAAATACATTATTGTCTCAACTGTTGTGCAATAGAACATTCAGGCTTTACACCCGAGTCTAACCAATATTAAGTATTATGGGGTACAATTTGGCAACAGAGTCTAAAAAAAGATCAAAATTCATACTGCCATTTATATTGTCTTTGTCAGTGAATATGGAGGATATTAGTTTGCAGCAAATCAATTTAATATATTTATCTACATTTGCTACAATTCACTTTATTAGGTACTTAAAATCAAGAATTATAAAATGGATGGTTTCCGGTGATACTTGTCTGTCAAGGGCGAAGCCCAGAACAGATTTTTAAGGTTATTAACATGGGAGATATCAAGAAAAGATTTCTGCTGTAGAGGTGTGTGTCTGTCATGGTTACTGTCACTGAATTTTTGAAAATGTTTGCGTTAGTCTTTTCCTACTTTTTACGGTATTTGAATGTGTTTTAGCCAAGATGGTTACTAGAATGGTTGTTAAAGCTTTTTGTTTTGAAAGAAGGGCAAATAATTTCTCTGGCTTGCAGTGTTTCATTTACAGCAAGCATTGGTGGCCACAGAAAAGGCTAGTGAGAAGTGAGAGTGGGAAAGCAAGAGAGAAGGATGGGAAAAGTGAAAGGTCTTTGACCATTTCTAATTTAATATCTATTAACTCTTCCGGCTGGGCCAAAACTAATATCTCAAACTTTTATCTCAAGCCTTTATGACACATCACAGATGTGTTAGTGTCTTTCTACAACAAGACAGTAGCCTTCAGTTGTAGTTTCCTGTTAATCAGTAAAAAGTCATCTCTATCTTCCCCTTTATTTTTTCATGCACTATGTAACTTGTTAATGTATTCATCCATATAATATAATCTTGACTAAATTAAAACTGCAGTATATTGCAGATTAGTTTTTGGTATATGTATTCTTTAGCTACTTGAGCATTTTCTTATCTCACTGCCAACTATAATGTTACAATACCAGTGGAGCTTTGCAGTGGTTAAGGAGGTCATGCTCATGCTTGTATATAGTTGATGTTCTCTCACCTCTTTGTACATTTGTAAAGCATCCACATAGTGTAAAAATTAGGTTCATTTGAAGCTATTTATACACATTTAATTTTCTCATCCCCTCTTAACTACTTTTTGTTTGGTTGTTTTCATATTACTGCATTAATGTTTTTAATCAATATTACAAATGAAGGAAAAGGATATGGCATAATTAAGTTAAATATTGCTTTAATTCCAGGTTTCTTAAACTATTGGTCAGAATATGGGCCCTAGGCATGTGAGAGGTGGCTCGCAATTTGGGAAAATACATAAATATTCACACACTATTTAGTCAAAAAAAATGTTGGGGACCATTTGGATAATGGGACTGTAAATTTCTCATTTGAGTCTGATACTGAAGAAGTTTTATAACAACTGCCTTAATTAAATGTATAACATTACATTTTTATAACAATTTCACAATGTGCCTTGCTAGAGTCTACACCTTCTATTGTGAAAAATTCATTAATAGTTTCCCTTGGATGAAAATAATAAACTAAACAGACCAACAATTTAAAAACAACATCTCTAAGAAAGACTAAACAGATTCTAGAAAAAAAATGCTAAGGTTATATGGCAAGACTTCCAGTTCAATATCCATTTCTGTTACGAGTCGCCGACAGGGTAATGCGACTGGCCCAGAGGGATTTTCTAGGGATGGAATATCTGTCTGATGCCTGGGTGGGCATGAAAGCTAGTGCCCCCATACTAATTGTTGTTAGATTGGCAATTAGAAGTGGAATACATCATGTAACCAGATGGCACATCTCTTTAATTCCCCTGGGAATACTGTCTGAATATTCAGATGTGTTGCCATGGGGCCCTAGGCCAGAGTTAACTGCATTTTAGATGAGTAGGATGAATTCAGTGGTGTTGTATCTGAATAATTGTATAATAAAAAGTATTTACTTGCATAGTGATTGATTTTTTTTTTTTTTGTTCTTTCCTCTCATCTAAAATTAGTTTTGCTCAATAAAATTGTCTCTAGAGGGAGATATTGCCCAAGCAATAGGAGGATGGGAGAGTTGCTGAAAGGAACAAAGTGAAAACATTTGGGGTTTTCCCTGTGTTGAAAATTTGAGTCATTACCAGTTCCTTCGGTGGTACAAAATGTTTTTTAATTATATTGACCTCAAGTTATTGACACCCTTGATGTTTTTAAAAAAAAAATCTGTTATTGTATAACAATTTCCCCATGATGTTAAATGTTATGATTTTTAAAACTAAAATCGAACAAAATGTCTGAATTAAAATTCTACTATTTATCACAATGGGGAAAGGCAAAGAATTCCCAAATGCAGAGATTAGTGGTTCTTAACCTTCATAAGTCAGTTTACTAAAGTACAAAAAATATATAAAAACCTAAATATACCACTTACCATGTAATTAATAAGACGTTCAGACCCAGTACATCAGTAGCAAATGTAAGCTTCAGGACTTTTCTAAACAGCATTGTCACTTGGGTTGGAATTCAGCGCTATGGTCCGATTTAACAAAAATACATCTTTTTGGCTATGCACACCAGCTTGTTATACCCCTTGCACTTGTTAGTGTTAAACATCAGTTAAAACAATTTCAGAGTATTTCTGTGCTTCAGTGACACTATCCTTTATTCAACTCACCCCTTACAAGATACCTGTCTGTCCACACTTCACCCATCATAGCTTTAAGATGTCTTCTTTACCCCTCCTCAGTACCCCAAAAAGGAATTTATGTAAAATGGTTGCTCTTCAATTTGAGCATACCTCAGCCAGCCTGCCCCCTAAACATCCTTGCCCTGAATGGGTCTGAGTTACACACAGTTGTGCTCATAAGTTTGCATACCCTGGCAGAAAATGTGAAATTTTGGCATTGATTTTGAAAATGTCTTTTATTTAAGGATAGTGATCATATGAAGCCATTTATTATCACATAGTTGTTTGGCTCCGTTTTAAATCATAATGATAACAGAAATCACCCAAATGGCCCTGATCAAAAGTTTACATACCCTTGAATGTTTGGCCTTGTTACAGACACACAAGGTGACACACACAGGTGAAAATAACAATTAAAGGTGGCTTTTTAAATTGCAATTAGTGTCTGTGTATAAATAGTCAATGAGTTTGTTAGTTTTCACGTGGATGCACTGAGCAGGCTAGATACTGAGCCATGGGGAGCAGAAAAGAACTGTCAAAAGACCTGTGTAACAAGGTAATGGAACTTTATAACAATGGAAAAGGATATAAAAAGTTATCCAAAGCCACGCAAATGCCAGTCAGTACTGTTCGATCACTAATTGAGAAGTGGAAAATTCGGGGATCTCTTGATACCAAGCCAAGGTTAAGTAGACCAAAATAGATTTCAGCCAAAACTGCCAGAAGAATTGTTTGGGATACAAAGAAAACCCCACAGGTAACCTCAGGAGAAATACAGGCTGCTCTGGAAAAAAAGTGTGTGGTTATTTCAAGAAACACAATACGACACTTGAACAAAAATGAGCTGCATGGTCGAGTTGCCAGAAAGATGCCTCATAGACAGCTATTACAAAAGACTGCACGCTGTCATTGATGTTAAAGGGGGCAATACACAGTATTAAGAATTAAGGGTATGCAGACTTTTGAACAAGGGTCAGTTCATTTTTTTTCTTTGTTGCCATGTTTTGTTTTATGATTGTGCCATCCTGTTATGACCTACAGTTGAATGTGAATCCCATAAGAAATAAGACATTTTGCCTGCTCACTCATGTTTTCTTTACAAATGGTATATATACAGCTCTGGAAAAAATTTAGACCACTGCAAAATTATCAGTTTCTCTGGTTTTACTATTCATAGGTATGTGTTTGAGTAAAATGAACAGTTTTGTTTTATTCTATAAACTACTGACATTACTCCCAAATTCCAAATAAAAATAGTCATTTAGAGTATTTATTTGTAGAAAATAACTGGTCAATATAACCAAAAACAGATGCATTATTTTCAGCCCTCAAATGATGCAAAGAAAACAAATTCATATTCATTTTTCAACAACAAAATACTAATGTTTTAACTTAGGAAGAGTTCAGAAATCAGTATTTGGTGGAATAACTCAGATTTTTAATCACAGCTTTCATGTCTTGGGATGCTCTCCACCAGTCTGTCACATTGCTGTTGGGTGACTTTATGCCACTCTTGGCACAATAATTCAACTAGCTCGGCTTTGTTTGATGGTTTGTGACCATCCATCTTCCTCTTGATCAAATTCCAGAGGTTTTCAATGGGGTTCAGGTCTGGAGATTTGGCTGACCATGACAGGGTCTTGATCTGGTGGTCCTCCATCCACACCTTGATTGACCTGGCTGTGTGGCATGGAGCATTGTCCTGCTGGAAAAAACAATTCTCAGAGTTGAGGAACATTGTCAGAGCAGAAGGAAGCAAGTGTTCTTCCAGGATAACCTTGTACTTGGCTTGATTTATGCGTCCTTCACAAAGACAAATCTGCCCGATTCTAGCCTTGCTGAAGCATCCCCAGATCATCACCGATCCTCCACCAAATTTCACAGTGGGTGCGAGACACTGTGGCTTGTAAGCCTCTCCAGGTCTCCGTCTAACCATTAGACGACCAGGTGTTAGACAAAGCTGAAAATTTGACTCGTCAGAGAAGATGACCTTACTCCATTCCTCTACGGTCCAATCCTTATGATCTTTTGCAAACTTCAGCCTGGCTCTTCTTTGCTTCTCATTGATGAAGGGCTTTTTTCTAGCTTTGCACGACTTCAGCCCTGCCCCTAGGAGCCTGTTTCGAACCGTCCTCACCGTGCACTTCACCCCAGCTGCTGTTTGCCATTCTTTTTGTAGGTCACTTCATGTCATCCTACGGTTGTTGAGTGACATTCAAATGGTCATCTCGGTCAGTGGACAGTCGTTTTCGTCCTCTGCCAGTCTGTAGCTTTGTTATCCCCAAAGTCTGTTGCTTGACCTTGTTCTTATGAACTGCTGTCTTTGAAATTTTCAGTATGGAAGCAACCTGACGCTCATACCTCTGCCAGTAAAGCCAGAATTGAACCCTTCTTTTCCTCACTCAAAGCTTTTCTTTTCAACTCTTGTCATGCTGAATAGTTATTTTTTTATTCAGATGACCTTTGAGGTACTACTTGCACTGTTTTTGCCATCCAGCTGGTCCTATTGCAAGAGGATAGTGATGACCACAGCAGTGGTTTTTATACTTGTTAAATTAGATTTGGTTCAGGTAATCACCTAATCAGTACCTCATTAAGTAAAATCAGGTGTGCCTGTGTTGGAATTTAACAGACACTGGAATGGAATGGCTGCCATACATGTAGAGATGCTGATTTAAGAAAAATTAGGAGTGGTCTCTTAATTTTTTCCAAAGCTGTATTACCAATTCTCCAAGGATATGCAAACTTTTCAGCACAACTGTAAGGCCTACAAACATCTTGGTATTAGGCTTGACTGCTCAATTTCATTCAATACCTATATCCCACACCCGCCTAAATTTAAATGCCCACTCTACACAGTATACCTTTTAAAAAAAAAGTATGTAATTTACCCCTTGTCCTCTTTGTCACCAGCTCCCCTGGCCCTCACTACATTACATCACCAGACTCGCTGGAACCAACTTATATACAAGTCCCTTTTTAATAAATGCCCCGCTCTGCTTTAGCTCACTCCTCAACATCTGCTACCCCAACAGTAACCTGAGCTCCAGTCGATATCGCACTCTGGTCACTCCTGAAGCAAGCACTTTCTGTGGTGGTCATTCATTTCAGTTTGTCTTTGCCAGTGTGTTATTTTATCCAGCCTCTCTTACTCATCTTTAGCAAGAGCCCCAATCATTTTTTCGATGTGATTGTATTTGCATTATACACACCTTTCAAATAAATTAAGAGACCACTTAAATCACACAATTGCGTCTTGATGAATGAAATATATTGAAGATCAAAATCTTTACTGTACAATGTGTAATTTGTTAAGAACAAAATTATGTAACAATGGTCAATGGAAACCAAAATCACCAACTGATTGAGGGCTGGATTCAAACGCACACCGAAAAGTTAACAATAGAAATCACAGGCTGTTCCAACTTTAGTGAATTTCATCACGGCAACTCATAATGTGACTAAGTAGTGTGTATGGGCCCCGCGTGCCTGTAAGCACTCCCGACAATGTCTGGGCATGCTCCTAAAGAGATGGTGGATAGTGTCCTGGGAGATCTCCTCCCAGACCTGGATCAGGCCATCAGTGAGCTCCTGGACAGTCTGTGGTGCTACTTGGCGATGTCGGATGCACCAATACATAACGTCCCAGCGGTTCTCAATTGGATTCAGGTCTGGAGAACGTGAGGTCCAGTCAAAGGCATCAATGCCTTTGTCATTCAGGAACTGCCTACACACTCTTGCCACATGAGGCCGGGAATTGTCCTGCACCAGGAGGAACCCAGGGCCTACTGCACCAGCGTAAGGTCTAACGATGGGTCTGAGGATTTCATGTTTGTACCTAACAGTAATCAGGGGACTGTTGGCTAGCACATGGAGGTTTGTGTGACCCTACAAGGATATGCCGCCCCAGACCATCACTGACCCACCGCCAAACCAGTCATGTTGGATGATGTAGCAAGCAGTATTATGTTCACCACGGTGTCTCTAGACTCTTTCACGTCTGTCACGTGTGCTCAGTGTGAATCTGCTCTCATCTGTGAAGAGAACGGGGCGCCAATGGCGGACCTGCCAATTCTGGTGTTCTCTGGCGAATGCCAATCGAACTGCATGGTGCTGGGTTGTGAGCACAGGTCCCACTAGAGGACGTTGGGCCCTCATGCTACCCTCATGGAGTCTGTTCCTGACAATTTGGTCAGAAATATGCACACCAGTAGCCCACTGGAGGTCATTTTGTTGTCACTTTCATTTGTACCAAAACAGGTGACATTGAATCACAATCACTGATGCTTCCTAACTGGGCAGATTGATATCCCTGAAGTTTAATTAACTTGATGTTCTACTGTGATGATTACATGTTCCCTTAATTTTTTTGAGCAGTGTATTTGAATTTCCAGTGAACCTAAACAGTGTTCACGCCATGCACTTTTACTTACAATAAATAGATCTTAATTACTGTAAATCTGTAAATGTCCATCCATGTGTGGGATCTCACAGCACAGCTCTTACTGATTGGAACAGGTGAGGTTGCTTGGATCTGATCTACAACGTCATCACAATTTCTCAAGAGTACTGTAATAATGGAGCACAGCCGTTGGAAATCTGATGTTACAATGTTTCACAACAACATTTTAAATGATTAAACTAAGAGTCCATTTATAGGAAATTGTAGCCAGGCATTCTGTCTGGATTCTGATTGAAGGTCATGTGGTTGAGAGTACACCATTCTCATTCCTCAATATTACACAATGATAGAGGGGGAGGGCAGACTGGACTCAATATGTCCTTTGTGTTAGTGTGGAGCGGACCTAGACATGGCCCATTGTTAACCAGGCCTGAGAGAGTCTGGTTAGCACCCCGCAACCTGACACAGCCTCACATGGTGGCTGTCATCTGCCCCCATACAAAAATGAACCGGCCACAAGGCAGTTCGGGTTAATGCCAGGTGTGCCAGTCCATCCTTAACTCAGTTGAGCAGTCTAAATAATGTTTTGTGCAGAAGGATCATTAGTTGCTAAATAATGGGGGCCTCAAGGGGAAAAAATGGGCAGGGTTCTAGCAGATTTTTTTTGTCCCAGTTCATCCCTGCCCACATCAGGGCCACAACATTGGGCATATCTTCATTGTGCTCTAATTAAGCCGAGGCAGCTAAGCAACCAGGGTTACTGCTTACCTGTTAATCATGTTTATCTTAAAGTCAATGCTGAAAGATGGTTGTGATACAGAGAGAATCCTGCCTTCCCAGGTAACATATTTACAATTTCTTTATACGGTTAATGGAAATGTATGAGAACTTAATGGGGCTATTGGTTAGTTTCATGTTATATTAGTAAGACGGCAGATCACACAAGATTTTGCTTGACTTTACAATACATTACAAACTTAACAAGCATGCAGGTGTACAGTGCTCTCTGACAAAAAGTGTGGTTTTAATTCACATGGGTCAAACAGTCCTGTTCTGGTTTCATTTCACAAAACCGTGAAAGGAATGTTCGATATGCTGAAATAATAAGAGATGTGAATTCAGCTCAGTTTTCAAATTACTCAGACTGGGCATTCCCTAGGAAAGGCAATGAGTTTGAGTTTGGTTAACTGTAGGTTAACTGTAAAAAATATACTTCCTCTTTCAGGTAATTCACTTTGTTTCATTATATTTTTGCAATTGTGGTTTGGTTTCTGTTACCCTGCTCCTCCCTTCCTCTGTCTTAGATGTCCCATTTAGAAGGTTTCATATTATGACTGTTTTGTGTCAGTTGTCACAAGTGTAATACATGTTTCCATCAACAGTAACACTTCAAGTGTTATGTCTTATAGATGTAGTGTTACATAGTAAGTACCTCAAAGATCAAACTCATCAGGTTGGCTGAGTTAAAATAGAATTGGAATACAATATTAACACAAAAAGCTTGACGCCAGAAGAACAATTTAGGGAGTAAGGGGGTTGCCTATACACCATGTTTTCAGAGCCACAGAATACTGACCATTAGTGACAATGAACAGACAAAGGCCCTATTGTTGGATTTTTGGAGCCTGGTGAACAGGGCCAAATGTACAATGTCACTCATCACATTTTGTGCAGTTATTGTTTGAATCAACTATACTAAAACTTTCTGATTCTAATATTTTGGATGCTAGATCAAAAGGTTGAAATTGGCATATAGTCCAGCTGTAATATGGCCAAAATGAAATAAAAAGTTAATGACAAAAGACATTTGCATATATAATCACACTCTTATCAATAGCCTTTGTGGTAATCACACTCTTATCAATAGCCTTTGTGTGGATTTTAAATAGTGGTAATGATTTTAGTGTTTTCCCTATCATATTTGAAGTCTGATCACAGGCATTTAAATACATTCGCATTTGTGGCTACGACGTCACTGGGTCTGTTCTGTTGACTTCCAGATTAGGGGTGGGTGTCACCCGATACGACCAGTAGACTTAAGTAAAAGTGGGAGTGCGAAGCAGATCACATAGCCTAAAGAATATCAACTAAAAGAAAGTAAGCAACGAACATCCAACTTCAAATGAGAGAAAGTGAAAATAAAATGTTGCGACATTTGAGAATCTTCTTGGATTAACACAAATTTATACCACGATCACGTCTCAATGCATTGGATTCTGTGACCGTTTCAGACCGGAATAGAGATAGTGACATTAGAGCAATGGTAAGTTTAATTTTATTCCAGCAAAAAACAAGTAATAGTAAATTATATATTTAAATGTTAATCATTTCAAATGTTGCGTCTGCACCTCTTGAATATAGACCTGACAGTTTATTTTGCCACCCTGACAGTTTAGCATTCGGCTACAGGATAGCATGACATTAAATTCCGTTAGCAATTTACTTCTTCATAACCATTCTACAGGCCTTTATGTTTAGTTTTGCATATTTTAAATGAGAGATAATACGCAATTAAAGCAAATTCATGGAAATGTATTTTTCGCAACTACTCCCTCTAAGAAACTGTTCTTGCAATATCCTTTACAAACTTTGGGGTTCCCCCCTCTAAATTATTCAAGGAAATGTTCCGGGTATTTTAAACATTCGGTTATACTTGTTACTCAAAGAACCATATGTAAAACCTACCCGCTCAAAAAACTATTTAGGTTAATCAGATTATTTACATTTAAATAACCTCGTCCTGAAACTGTTAGGCACACCGTATTTGGGCAGAAGTGTCTACAAACAAGATGATCACTTAAACAAACTTTAAACTTCGCATATTTTATCTGCTACTTAGTCTTATCAACATCTGCATTGTCCATCAGCAGACTAAATCCTGTCCTTGGGGTGGAAACGCTATAAGCATCTTGTGGTTTTGTGATGATGTCGGAGCAAAATGCCAGGTGCTCTCGTCAAGGCTGGAGGGAGGAAAGGAGGGAAGGAAGGAAGGGGCAGCAGTTCCTGTGTTTAGACTGTCGCCAGTGGATTTTTAAACAGACTATTGTTCAGCTATTAAGACAACTCGGGGGCGAACGAAAACCGTGCCATGCATAGGCCTATCCTCAAAGTTAATGCTTTAATCCAATTGAACTAAAGCAATACATATGTCTACTCACTAAATGACAGCTGTAATAATGAATAGCCTACTGAAAAATAAATTCAGATTGTATAACTCGTGATGCAGGCTAATTAATCGCCTCTCCTAACTTGTCATTTGGAAGGCATTGACCAGTGTTCTGACATAATATCACGTTCACCTGTGAGTATGGAAGGATGTGTCAAATAAGTTCAGCTACAGTGAAAAATGAAATCAGAATCGCTGATTAGGCTAGGCTACTTGTAATTTTCAGTCTTTTTGTTTCCTGTCGACATTAGAACACTAGCAACCTTGAGTGCTGAAAGGCCCACCTGGTCTCAGGGGACAAAGCAGACTATTTTACCAAAATCTTTGACAGACGAATTCGTAATATATATTACGTTAGGTAAAGTAACGTTAGAGTAATAATCCAAAAAAATAAATGGTAGGCTGTGTTTCGAACCCGGGTCCTTCGCAGACGGGTGCTCTACGCACTGCTCCGAACAGGACTTTCCTGTTTAAGGTGACAAGTAGTGACAAGTAGTGGTGTTACAACATACGTTACAAGTGATTTTCTTTTTAATCCTAACCCGAACCTTAAAGGAAAGGTTCGGTATTTTTGATCCTGGGGCCTTTTTTCAGATTATCTAGCCAATCCTGTACTGTGGAGACATTATTGGAATTAATACAGTTTTGAGAGTTTACGATTTTTTTAAGTTAGCCTCTCCTAGCTACAATGAAAGTGAACGGGGCAACAGATTTAGCGTGCGAAATTATATGATACATTCGGTTTTCCAAAATGGGAAGGCCACGGTTTATTGATATCGGTCTCTATGTTCTCCTGAAAAAATTGTGCCGAAACGAACCCTAGCCCTTAACCCCAGTGCTGTGATCCCTAACCTTAACCCAAACCCTAACCTTAGCCCCATTGCTGTGATACCTAACCCTGACCTAACTGTAATGTTAAAATGCACCACTTGTGCATTTCGTGCAAATTCGTAATGAATGATACGTTTGTCAGGCATTCGTTTTAATAGGGTTCAAAACAGATTATACATTTTAATAGCTTTTGTAACATATGTTACGTTTTAGCCAATTCGTAATGTATTATACGTTGTGGTAGCGCATTGTAATGTAACCTAACGTAAGGTAAGATATCATACGAAATCAGGTGCCATGGATTTACGTAAAATAGTCTGCGTAGTCCCCTGAGACCAGGTTGCAACCGCTCACATTCCCTAAGGGTAATTAAAGATCACGGACAGTCGGGACAGGATACATCAAGCTTTGTTCTAACTATTATTTATAACGATACGCCAAACCTACGGTATTGCGATTTGAGGGTCTCGGGTACGGTTTTGTACAGGGCAAAAATAATTGTCAAATTTTCAGATGATCAGCTTTTGGTTTATTTGGCCAAAGTGCAACACGAATGTCAACGCTTTATATATATTTTTAACTGAAAACAATTATTATTACTCAACAAAAATAAAAAAGGATATCCTGTGTGACGCTTATTAGCCAATTCATTATTAAAGTGTGCTGCTTACAGTGTGGGTACTACCCAAAATAGGTGTGAGAGGGACATTTATAACGAGGTTGGAGCACTTTTAGAAGATGCTGAAACGTATTGTCTTTGTCACTGCGGGAGCATATCTGAATCAAAAAAAACGCCTATACCATTCCTGTAATTTATTTTTTACAGTATGACTGTAGGGTTGCTTGAATGCAGTGTGGGATGTTATTCTCTGGTTTCCACGTTGCTCCACAAGTTACTGGGTTGATGTTGGCATAGTTAAACTTTTGTTGTTGTTAGCTGCGTAGGCTATTTTTGTCGAGCAGTGGCGATACAGTTTGTTTTATCAACAGCTGTCTGTCCATCACTGTTGTAGTTTACTTGAAAGCTAAAATGCTGCTAAACTTGAGATTCATCGCCAAGTAGCCGACTGCTCACAAAACAACAGTTTGAAAAGTGCCAACAGTTACAATTGTTATTAAGATGTGCACAAATGCTGTTTTTCAACACTACTTCAAAGCAGAATGTTTTTGTTTTTTCTGTTGTGATAAGACACCCAATGGTTAGACTTATAGCCAACATTTTATAAAAATATTATTTCATGAAATTATTTAAAAAAACAATATTCATATGTATTGCGGATGCATATATTTACAGATAAAATTACACTTAAAATCTAAGCGACAAAAGATATTAAAAAAGCCTCTGTATAAGTCTGGTTATAAGACCTAAGAACCTGTTTGTGAAATAATGTGAATGTACCTTCTTTGAAGACTGCGAAAAATAGATTGGCACATGGAAAACATGTAGGCCTACTTTTGAGAAAATGGACGATAAAGATAGGTTAATGCAATTAGAATGTACTATCCAGAAATAAGAGTGCATCTTTCAGCACAAAACACCACATCTACAAAGGATATAGACATGTATGGACTAACGATATGCTCCAGAAAACAAGCTTTTTAATGATATATGATTCAACACAGAAAGCTTTAAAAATAGTGGTTGAATGCCTACATGAAACATGCCAACAATAACGACATTTATGCTAGGTGTAGTTGATGGAGTTGGGATATAGTGATATAAATCAAGTATTTATATCAATTATTTTGTACATTTTATGAAAGTATGGAAGTTACAGTTGCAAAATATCTAAAATCTGAAAATTGACTGATGGATGCAAAATCACCATTTTTAATTGTGGTGCCTGGCCTTAAACAAAATAGGCAAACATGTTTTTCAGCGCAATCATTTATTCAAGAGGCATTCAACACTAGGTATTTTCTCAACAAATAAAGTATTCGGCTTTGTGTGCCAAGCATGAAGCAGCCCACACACCTTACGGTACGAATACAAAGGAGTGTACCGTGACACCACTATGATTATTATACCACTAAATATCCTGTTTGGGTTTTATTACTTATTCACCTAGTACAGAATACTTCCTAAGATTTGTGAATGTCTGAGTCTTCCATTGATAACGGTACATGATCTAACTTGTAAGTCAGGTGAAGTGTGCACATCCCACACACTGGATTTGGCCCCTATATTTATAGTCAATTTTGGTGGGGTGCAATAGTGTAACTGTGGCAGTGGGTTGTTCACCCTTGTTTAGCTGTTGACCCTGGCTATAGTGGTTATTTGGTTCGAGAGCTGTAGGGTGCTGCCAGGTTACTTCAGACAGAAAAAAACTAAACACTCCAGGTCATCCAGATGTCCACATATTCCTCTTCTGTCTTATCTCTCAGCCAGTATGTTTTGCGTTAAAAATGCGATGTTGTTAAACATTGCATATGGTTACACAACATAAGAAATTACAAATATCACCTTTAAGATTCAATTGGATTAGATTCAACTTTATTGATATTGAACAGTACAAGTAACAGTACAATGAAATGCAGTAACATTTAACATGGTGAAACAAAGAAAGACCAATGTTGAAAAAAGTGTAAGTTATTATTCTTATAGTTCAGATTAGGGCTGTCACGATATCAGATTTTCACTACACGATTATCTTGGCCAAAAGAATTCACGGTAATGATATTATAATGGTATCTGAAAAAAAAAATGCTATCAGTCAAATTCATCTTCAACTTTGTTCAATGTGGGGTTCTTTCAAATTTTTGGCAAATGAATTACACTCAAAATAAAAGTTTATAGAGGTGGAGTGTCTGTAACCATAACTGTACAAATAAAAATAAAAGTGTACAAAAAGACCAATTATACTTAATGGATAGTGAAAAGTCAACCAGATGAACTGATAAACAAAAGATCCACAAGGCCTAACACAGAGGAGTTTTTGGAAAAATACAAAACAATTTCGCCTAGTGAATAGGCTACGAAAAGGCGTTAATTCAAACACTAGTGTATAGGTCCAGTGTATAGGTGCAGACTCGTAGTTTAAGCACATGCATCATTTGTCCATGAATAACCAATGGAAAAACTGAGAGGAGTTTTAGGAAAAATACAGTGTCCTTTTTTCCATGTGAATAGGCTACAAAAACGGCGCATCTTTGCAGATCTCTCCCGGGGGTTCTAGTGGAGGTTCTTGATTTCAACGCCAGTGCATAGGTCCAGTCTAGGTCCAGTCTCCAAGTACATGCATAGTTTGTCTATAAGTGACACGAATAAGGTATCGAAAAACCGAACGTTTTTTTTGGAAAAATACAACTTCAGTTTCACCTAGTGAATACGATATTATCGTATGTGTATTATTAACATGATATCAATATTTCATTTTTTAAATATCACGGTTATCGTCAATACCGGTATATTGCGACACCCCTAGTTCACACATGCCTTTATTCAAATGAACTATTAATCAAATATACACAAAATCAGAAGTGATTGCAAACATTTTGTTGTGTGCTCAGGAGAATGGGAAGAACCGCCTGCAGCAGACCCAGGAGGAGGTAGAAGAGGTGAAGGTCATCATGCTTGAAAACCTCAACAAGGCTGATGAGAGGTCAGGCAGACTGGGAGAACTGGAGAACAGGGCCGATCAACTTCTAGAAAAGGTAATTGTTTGAAGTTTTTGGTTGCACCCAAATGGCACCTCATCCTCTGTAGTCTACTTTTGACTAGAGCACATATATTTCTGGTCAAAAGTAGTGGTCTATCTTGAATATAGGGAAAACTGACTTTTTGGGATGTCCCTGCAGTCAGCTGCCCAGTGAGTCCTCAGAGAAATATGTGGATGTTGCAATGTAAGGACTTGGTTGGGAAGTGAGGTAGAAACGCTGTGACCTGGTTGGTTGACCCCAGGATGGACCAGGAAGGACATGCACCCTGTGGCATGTCCTGGACACCCTTCTTTATATACCAAGGGAGAACAGTGGGTTTCCATCATATTACAACAGTAGGAAATACCTTTCTAAAAATATAATCGTAAACCACAATCAGGATGTAAATTGTACACCCCCCCACAACTCCACCTAAAGTATATTCATAGACACCAATATGACATGACATTCCTGTCTGTTCCCTGGACTCTTGGAACCATGGAACATGGTTTCCAAGAGCCTTTTGTGCTTATTATCTCTCTGAAAAGGAACTTGGATGATACCAACATGATAACATTCCATTAAAGACAACAGAGCTTTGGTCAGCCGTAGTTCACTATAGGGAATAGGTTGCCATGTGCTACACAGCCATATTCTCTGAAGGCTGACTGGGTAACTCCCCACTTCTTCAAACTCTGACAGGTATACTTTGGAAAGAGTGTTGTTATTGGCATCATATAAAATTGTGATTAAAATGTGATTTTTCTGTGACTTCAGAGCAAGGCTTTCTCAAAGTCTGCTGGAAAAGTGAAACAACAGCGGTGCTGGGAACACATGAAGATCAAAGTGTTGCTGGTGGTTGTCGGGGTCATCTTTGTAGCCATCATCATTGGGATTATTGCCAGTGTAGCATGTGGATCTGGCAACTCAAGCTCAGGCAGTCAGACTTCAAATTCAACCGGAAAGCCTCAATAAACTGTCCCCGTCATCAGCACAAAGGACATTAGGAAATTAAAATTGAGGACTGAGATTATTTCCTCCCAGGAAATAAGGAGTAAATCTGAAGTGAATATAGATGAAACTACAGGTTTTAGAGTCTGGTTCAAAAGTTCAGTTTGTGCTTTTTCTCAACTTTGCTTTAATCGTCATATTAAACATTTGACATGACAATGAGAGAGAAGGAGCTGGCATGAGGATATGGCACACACAGATTGGCCCTCTGCTATACACTAGGTTTTCCAATTGAATGCAACAAGTTTTGTGTGTTGACTTTTCTGATCAATGCAATCTGTAATACTTTAGGGTCTTTGCTCCAGTGACACAGGGCTTATTTACATTAGGATGCCCTTTCCTGAGACATATCAAAGAAGTCTTGAGACGCTACATTATGTTATTGTAACATTTAAATTTTGATAGCTCGAGACACCACCAAGGCAGCGTGGGCCACATTTTTGATCGATCCCTCCAGAGGTTTGCAAGTGTGAAGACAATTGTGTCGGAACTGTATCGCGTTTCTGTGCTGTGCGCACACATATTGTTCAGTTTTCCCGCGTTTTGCCCAAATCCTGCATAGTACATCTCGAACATGCCAGTGTAAATTCAAACGCAATGGAAATTATTATGCAAGCTAAGATAAGTCTGTCTAGCATTATATTATTTCTCTGGTAATGTAAATAAGCCCTCAATAGGTAAGGTTCATTGTGTTACCCTTTGAAATTTTAATTTCTGTTATGACCCCCCCAAAAAAATACATTTAAACAATTATTTATATTTTTATGCAACAAAAACAATAGCTAGAACTGAATCAGATCTTCATGATAGACATAAGGGTATGCATAGTTTATCTCTGCCTTCCTTCTCTGAAATGCATTGAAATTATTAGCCTAAGTGCGTGCTCCAAGCCACAGTCATCTCAATGGACAGTGTAAGCAAATGGATCCACTTCTTTTCCTGTGACGCAAACTCAAATAATTTCCATTGAACTGATTTCATTGCATTGCCTTAAAATGTTATAGGGAAAGCAGTGCTTCTTTTGGTGTCTACATAGTTTGGCGCTGAAACCTCCTGTCGAGTATCAAGTAACGATAATGAAGAACAATAAGTAACCTAACAAAATTACATTATGCACCTTCAAAAATTGTCCAGTGCATTCATCGATAATTTTTGCATTTCATATAGGCCGATGCATTTTCCTTTCTATTTAGTACTGTTGAATGAAAATTATGTATGTCAAACTTAGCCAAAGACCCTCAACATTGTTCAAGTGGAGGGTCAATGCATGTTGGCGCTATGGAGTTCAAGTTCTTTTCAGTCTGCACTTAAAATATAAAAAACACAACCGCTTACCTATGTTTTACCTGTGTGAATTAGTGCCATACTTATTTGGGCTTCATACATATTTATTTATTTGTAAGTAAATCGGTTTTTCCCTGTGTTTTAGCTAGTGTTTTCCAGGCATTTGACCTCAGCATATGTCACTGCTATGTATTGTTTTTAAGTCTGGATGGTATACTGAAAATGATCTACCAACCACTTCTAGCAAGTTTTTTGCTGATATTGTTTATTGTGATAAGTAATTTTAATGAAATATGTTAGAAAATTGTACCCTGTTTTTCTGTGGATTTTTGTGATATCCAAATAGTACTTTCAACTTTTTTTTATTCCAATGTGTTCAGGAGAATAAAATCTTGGTTTATGCATTCTCCCAGTACATGCCCAACCAAGCCATGCTGCGTCTTATCCTCAAATCTGCAAATTTCTCCATCTATTCCACCTCTTTTTAACCCTTCCCCCTTGATTTTGCATCTCTCCCTCTTCACCTCCTTCCTATTCAGAATATCTTTTTCACTTGAAACTGTTTAACAATATACTGTTACTATCATGCCCTTTTAAATGTAATTTTAACAATTAGTGATGGCCTTTTATTAACTGTGATAAGCATTCATTGTAATTAGATTGTAACCAAGATTGTAATTGTATCATTGGTATTACTAAAAGTTACACTGAATCAAGTAAATTTGTAGGTTGTAACTGGAACAAAATGGGAGAAGGAAATCCCTGCCAGCAATCACTCAACCAACCTAGGCAGTGCTGGGAGAATAAGCACCGCCCTTATGGGACTCTGTCACGGTAGCTGTGGCATAGGTTTGATACTAAATGGTTTATGTTTATGTCAAAGTGTTTTTAGTTTATGAATCACACCACATTGAGATTTTACTGGTTCACATTGTAGTAAACATATAATTTTATGAATCAACATCACATCAATTCAGGCAATTTATCTCAATATGGATATTTTTTGTCCATACAGTCCAGCTCTACTCTGTTTGTAGATTGTTTAATGAAATGGTACCATTGCTAACTCAGCTGCTTCCGGTTTCACTATTGACTTCAATTGGCCCTGCTTGTTCAGGCTCACTAGTTTCACATACATACTGAGACGTTCTTCTGCTTCATCCTAGGATTTGGTATTTTAATATTTCGTCAACTAATATAAAACATATTGGGCCTTAGGACTATATTTATATAATTACTTGTTTTGTTACTTTGGCTGAACGGGGTCAAAGGGGTTTGTGTTACAAACATTGTGCTACAATTTCTCAAACCCACCAGCCATAATGTGACAAGACAGGCAAGGGAACTGAGATCTAGGAGGAGGCTGCCCAAAGAAGGGGTTAAGGCACACGGTGATGCTGCCCATTTGCCCCCCGGAGCCGGAAATGCTGTAACAGTGTTTATGTTTTCCCTTATGTGACCTATCCCTAATTGGGGAAGTGTTTTGAGTTTGAATGTTTGTGGATTTCCTGAAACATATAAACAACCCAGAGAACTGCGATTTGACTCTGGACTCTGCGATTTCCACCGTCCCGCTTAGTTTTGAAGGGCTGTGCTTAGGACCTTTCACAATAATAAAAACCCATGTGCCTAGCAAGAGACAACAAATAGTGACACGTCATTCATATCAGTGTTTCCTCACTCCAGTTTGTTTCTGTTTTTGCAGAAATTCAGTGTGTTACAATTGCCATATGTTAATTGCCCCAGAATTATAATTAATCAAATGTCATGAACAGTTTATTTTCATTATTTTGTTATTTCCATTCAAAAGAAAATATAAGAAAATGTAGGCCTACATAATTTTTTATTTAAAAAAAGTTGTATGTTTGAGGCTGGTTAGATTTTTGTGCTCAGTGCAGTGTGTATGTTGATGTGTCATTCATTAACCTGGAGGTAAGCAATGTGTCATTTAAAATGCTGCTGCTCTTCACTTTTGGGAGGTTTGCCCTTTTGGTGTCCTCTTTGTTACAGAATTAGATTTTCTTATATTTTAGCTACTGCTGTTTCGGATATAGGTAAAACTGTATCACACAACTCATTGTGAAATAAAAACAAATTGGTCAAAAAACAAACTTTATTTTGTTTTTGTCTATTCACAATGTACTGGATCAGGGGAGTTTTGTTAACAGCGTTTTCTGAATGTTAAAATACATCAATTGCAGTATTGGAAAAAGTGAATGTACTATATATTTTTAATACATAGAAAAGCAAGCACAATTTTTTATTACTACACACCTGTGTAGAGTTACAGCTAAAGGGGCAGTAGGCCATAATTTATTCTCCAAGTGGAATTTAGGTGAATTGCACCCACAGCCGTTTGCATTCAAACCAACTCTCCCCTTGTAGGACACTTGCTTTCACTTCTGGTCATCCAGCTTAAAAAAACTAAAGAAAAAAATCCTTCACATCGCCCTTGTTTCAACAACTGAGCACTTTTTCTTCAACATGACCCACAAAGGAAAGTGATAGCGCAATACGTGACAGTCAAACTGTCGTATTCTATAATGGCCGCAGCCGCTAAGCTACTACTGTTGTGGACACTCATGCTATTTTCCTCTTTCTCTATTTTTTCTGTTCCGCTCACATACGAGCATTTTATATTTTAAAAACATTGTTGTCTATCTCTTGTGTAGTGTAGCAGGCTCAGGCTGACTGAGTGAACTACCTAATAGGGGTGGGCGGATCAATCCCAAAATATCAATGGTACAGATGTCTCGTTTTCAAAAACGAGCCTACTATGTCTCTTTTTTGAAAATTCTAGCATCAATAGGATCGATACCAGTTTTCGTTTCTCTCTTTTAGGTTGTACCCATTTCATCAGAGTAGAACTGTGCAAACAACGTTCTGTTGTCTTGAGCACATCCTAAGTGGTTTTCCAGCTCCCCTGCAGTTGCTTGTGACTGTGCACTCAAACAACAAACATATGCGCCACAGCGCACACCCTGACTACCAGTGCCAACCGCCAATCCGGACTGCATTCGTTGCATGCAATGAACGAACAAGTAGTATTGTGTGGAGATATTTTACAGCTGTAAATGAAAACATCACAAACTGCGATGTATGTAAGAAGGTTGTTCGGTACTGTGGCAACACCACCAATTTGTTTAAACATATGACAACACATAAGAAAGAGAACTCTGAGCTGCAACAGAGAAGAAGGGAGGGAAATACCTCAGATTGACCCCCGTCACAGAGACAGAGTTCACTGGCAGTGTTTTCAGAGAGGCAAGGAATATCCAGGTATTTATTGTAGTGAAATTTATATATTAGTCAAATCAGATCTTCAGCATTGGTTAATGTTACATTAATGTTAAATACATTAATTACTAACTGTAATTGGTCACCATTAGCTGTTACTTTAGCAGACTGATTGAATATAGACTATATTCAGATATTCAAATAATATATTCAGCCAATTGAAATTTATCTAAATTACTTTTTTTAAGGTTGTGAAAGTTTTAAAACATTTATTCTTCTCCACAATTGTCTGCAATTTGTTTATTCAAACCTTTTTGCATGTTTGCACATTCAAATTACAATAATAAAAATATTTTTTTTTTTATTTGCCTCTAAAACTGTCCTGTGTTTTAACATGCATGTGATTGAGTAATTCAATCATTCATTCATTCATTCATTTAGCACTTTTTTTTTATCAAGTCTCAGGTGTCAGGTAGAAATTCTACCACTCACCTTAGAATGATTGCAAATGATTTAGTGGTCATGAAAATGTATTCAGATTTAGCCTATTGATAAGGCCTCATAATTTCACCTCATAAATCACGACAGTCAAAAGTCAAAGTCTTTTTACTGTCAAATGCACAAAATAACATAGTGTCATTCTGAGCAGTGAAATTCTTATGACATGCAACATCACGCAACATCAATTAAGTAAAATAGAAAGCAAAAAATAGAAAAAAAATATATATATAACAATGTAAACCAGCAGCAATTCCAAAGAGTGTAGAAAAGGGGTATATGGACAATATGAAAGAAATTTATAAATAAATATTATAAATATAAATGATAAATGTAATCGTGCCTATGAATGGTACATAAAAATATGCTAATGTACATTGAATGTGCATAGAAAGTCATCAGAGCATTTGAAGTGTTCATATGATCAATATGATCATAGACCACTGTTGCTGGTTGAGGAGCCTTATGGCCTCGGGGGAAAAACTGTTTGTAAGTCTGGAAGTGCGTGCCCTGCTGCTCCGGTAACGTCTTCCAGACCGCAGCAGTGTGAGCAGACCATAGCCTGGGTGGCTGTAGTCTTTTATGATGTTCCGTGCTTTCCTCTGGCATCGTGTGTGGTAGATGCCTTGCATAGAGGGGAGATGGCAACCGATGATGCGGTCTGCTGACTTCACTACTCTCTGGAGGGACTTGCGATCAGCAGCGGAGCAGTTGCCGTTCCAGGCAGTAATGCCGCCTGAGAGGATGCTCTTAGTGGTGCACCTGTAAAGGTAGGTGAGAGGTTTTGCAGACATGCCAAACTTCTTGAGTCAAAGCGGTCTCATTGCTGTTGGAGATGACACCCAGGATGGTGGGCATCATTGCTGTTTCTCCCTTTATAGTCTGTGATGTGTCGCAGTCCACACCCCATGTGTCTTGGGTCACAGCATGTGTCTCGGGTCCAACTTATCCCTGTAGTCTCTTTTTGCATCTCTGATGGCCGTCCGTAGGTCATATCTGGACCTCCTCAAAGCCTTCAAGTCCCTTGAACTATAGGCAGAGGACCGTACTCCGAGCTTAGCAAAGACATTACCATTAACCCCGGGCTTTTGGTTGGGGAAAGTCGTAACATTGACCCTTGGGATGACATCATTGATGCACTTGGAGATATATGCTGAGACAGTCTGTGTATTCATCAATGTCCCCATTGGCTGCAACACAGAACATCTGTCAATCTGTTGTTTCAAAGCAGTCCTGGAGAGTGGTAATGGATTCCTCATTCCAGTGTTGAACTGCCCGAAAAAAAAAAAAACGTATTGTCCTGTTTTAGACGTTGTCTGTAGAAGAACGGAGGTATGATCTGCCTTACAAAATGCAGGGAGGGGGAGCGGTTTGTAGCTGTTCCGTATTTGTGAATAACAATGGTCAAGAGTCTGATCCCCTCAGGTAGGAAAGTTAATGTGCTGGTGGTATTTCGGCAAAACTTTCCTCATATTTGCCCTATTAAAGTCGCCAACAACAATAAAATCTCCCTCAGGGTGAGCGTCCTCTAGTCCATTAATTACTCTGTATAGGTCCTCCAGCGTGCACACGTTATCCACCTGCAAGTGAGGGAAAAAATGATTTGATCCCCTGCTGATTTTGTATGTTTGGCCACTGACAAAGAAATGATCAGTCTATAATTTTAGTGGTAGGTTTATTTGAACAGTGAGAGACAGAATAACAACAAAAAAATCCAGAAAAACGCTTGTCAAAAATGTTATAAATTGATTTGATTTAATGAGTGAAATAAGTATTTGATCCCCTCTCAATCAGAAAGATTTCTGGCTCCCAGGTGTCTTTTATACAGGTAATGAGCTGAGATTAGTAGCACACTCTTAAAGGGAGTGCTCCTAATCTCAGCTTTTTGCCTGTATAAAAGACACCTGTCCACAGAAGCAATCAATCAATCAGATTCCAAACTCTCCACCATGGCCAAGACCAAAGAGCTGTCCAAGGATCAGGGACAAGATTGTTGACCCAAGACTGGAATGGGATACAAGACCATCGCCAAGCAGCTTGGTGAGAAGGTGACAACAGTTGGTGCGATTATTCGCAAATGGAAGAAACAAAAGAATTGTCAATCTCCCTCGGTCTGGGGCTTCATGCAAGATCTCACCTTGTGGAGTTGCAATGATCATGAGAACGGTGATGAATCAGCCCAGAACTACACAGGAGGATCTTGTCAATGATCTCAAGGCAGCTGGGACCATAGTCACCAAGAAAACAATTGGTAACACACTACACCGTGAAGAACTGAAATCCTGCAGTGCCCGCAAGGTCCCCCTGCTCAAGAAAGCACATGTACAGTCCCGTCTGAAGTTTTCCAATGAACATCTGAATGATTCAGAAGAGAACTGGGTGAAAGTGTTGTGGTCAGATGAGACGAAAATCGAGCTCTTTAGCATCAATTCGCCGTGTTTGGAGGAGGAGGAATGCTGCCTATTACCCCAAGAACACTATCCCCACCGTCAAACATGGAGGTGGAAACATTATGCTTTGGGTGTGTTTTTCTGCTAAGGGGACAGGACAACTTCACCGCATCAAAGGGACGATGGATGGGCCATGTACCGTCAAATCTTGGTTAAGAACCTCCTTCCCTCCGCCAGGGCACTGAAAATGGGTCAAGGATGGGTATTCCAGCATGACAATGACCCAAAACACACGGCCAAGGCAACAAAGGAGTGGCTCAAGAAGAAGCACATTAAGGTCCTGGAGTGGCCTAGCCAGTCTCTAGACCTTAATCCCATAGAAAATCTGTGGAGGGAGCTGAAGGTTTGAGTTGCCAAACATCAGCCTCAAAACCTTATGACTTGGAGAAGATCTGCAAAGAGGAGTGGGACAAAATCCCTCCTGAGATGTGTGCAAACCTGGTGGCCAATACAAGAGACGTCTGACCTCTGTGACTGCCAACAAGGGTTTTGCCACCAAGTACTAAGTCATGTTTTGCAGAGGGGTCGAATACTTATTTCACTCATTAAAATGCAAATCAACTTATAACATTTTTGACGTGTTTTTCTGGATTTTTTTGTTGTTATTCTATCTCTCACTGTTCAAATAAACCTACCATTAAAATTATAGACTGATCATTTCTTTGTCAGTGGGCAAACATACAAAATCAGCAGGGGATCAAATAATTTTTTCGCTCACTGTATGTAGACTGCTGTGATTATAACAGAGCTGAATTCCCGCGGAAGGTAGAAGGGCTGTACTTTTATAGTGATGTGCTCCAGTTCTGGTGAACAGTGGGTTGAAAGTACTCCAACATCCGAACCCCAGCGAGTTTACCATAATGCAGACCCCTCCGCCTTTACATTTACCTGACTCCGAAGTTCTGTCCTGCCGGCAGAACCTGGTGGCAGGACAGAACTGTCTGTCCTGCCGGAAAAACCAGCTGGGGTAATGGACGAGTCAGGCACCATTGAGTCTAGCCAGGTCTCAACATACGCCAGCACACTGCTATCCCCTACATGAAAGTACATAAGCCACTTTTAATAATAAAAAGTATCAGTATCGATATCGGCGATTCTGGCCCTGTATTAATTGGTATTGGATTGAACACAATTTTTGCGGTATCGCACACCCCTACTACCTAACATCTTTCAGGCTGTGGCGAGGAGAAACAATATGGGACAGACCGTTTGAGTAAGAGAGGGGGGTTTGTTCTCCAACATAAATAATGTATTAGGAGGCATGATTTAATTTGAGTATCATTTTGAGTAACACAATCAGCTGTGCAGACAGAAAATAAATATAAAAAACATGGAATTAATATAATTTTATTTCAGTTTTGAAATTTTATTTCAGTTTGAATTTTCACAGGGCTCTAGACCTTTAGGGACTATAGGCAGCTACCCACCTTGCCTTATGGTAGCGATTGCTACTGGTGGTGTGTAGTTAAAAAGCTAATTGTGTACAAGTAAAGCCAAACAAAATCTGCTATTGCTTCAGAGAAATTGGAAGCTGTGGTATAGTTTTGGCGTTAGTGAACCGAATATAGTGTGTGCATCTGTTCCATTTAATTTATCTAGACATATATGCATGTTATTGCACTTGATTTAGGCAGCCTGATTTTTAAGCATAACTGCGGGAAGGAGGGTTGCTGGTTCTGTTGCTCCCTTTGACAAAGCCTCAGCACCCCTGACGATATTCCGGTAATCCATTTGTCAGTAAACAACACGCGAGTCATTTCGAGAAGCCCCTGACAGCAGTGTGCAATTCAGGGAGGGGTAGCCTACTTGGTCATTTCGGCCAATGGGCATGCCTCGTCCGCCTGTGATCGAGATTGATGTGCGTCAGTATGGCCGACACGCATTTCCAGTGTGTTCGATGACTATTATATTCCACCATGTGATCAAACATTATCGGCACCCCAGGCTCAAAAGATATTGCTGCTGCACCATCACTGAATCTCAAATAGCATATCTATGCTATATAATAGGCTATGCCAGATGAATTATGCCCCAAACCCAGTACGCTGGATGGTCTTATATTTTCGAAGTATGCGAACCGATCACGGTTGCCGGATTTCATTGACAGTATACTGACAAACACCCTTGACTCCACAAAAATACAGCACAAACGTAATTATTACAATACAATCTGTAAATCGACCCGCCCAAGCCCATTTCTCCCCACACACTGTCATTAAAAATAGCCCAATTGTTCAGGAAACATCCCCATCTGGCAACCCTGAACTCAATGCAACAGTCTTCTCACCTGGAAAATGTCAATTATAGTCACCCATATTAATAGTTATTGCATCAGTGTCATTCAGTTACGAAAGAAAAATGAACGTTGTTGTGCTATGAAATGTAGCTAGGTTACCATTATTAGTTATTTAGGCACAATCCGATAGGTGCAACGGTATCTAGCTAGCTACCTTTGTTTTTTATTTTTTATTGCTGAAACATACAATACATAATACAAACATACTAGTAATAAAATAATAAAACAAAACAAAGAAAAAAATAAGTAAATAAAATAAAATTGCTAGGGAAGCAAAAATAAAGACACAGAAAGAAAGTACAGAATAAGACAGGAAAGCAAGGGGGCTTATACTATTTCAATTTCACTATTAAGGCCAATGAAATTTGGTTTGGCGTTAGTGAATTTACATTTGTGGATATAAAACTTTGCAAAAATTATTATGAGATTAATCAAGAAATATTTCTCTTCAACATCACATTCAACATTAGTAAATCCAAAAATCACATTCCTATACAGTAGTTCAAAACCAGAATAAACATTGTCAATTACAAATCTACTGAGATCTTTCCACAGTTTCTTGGAGTAAGTGCAGCGCCAAAATAGATGAGATATAGATTAGTTTTGGAGATCACAGAAAGTATACATAGTGTTAATATCATTTTTAAACTTTACCAGAAAAGATTTAACAGGGTAATATTGATGCAAAATTTTGAAGGAAATTTCTCAGACTTTATTCACCAACATATACTTGTGTGAAAGAGTCCACACCTTCTTCCAACATATATTCATGACATTAGCATTCCAGAAAGTATATACAGTCGGTACCGCTAACAATTCCTTTTGAAATAACGAGCAAATATTTTTATTGGTTTTGGACAATGCATTACTAAAACACATGTTACCTATTAGCGTATCTGCGGACTCAAAAGAAAAGAGCAAGCTGGACATGTGAGTATATTTAAAAAGCATAATAACTCCTGAAGGGATAGCATCAAAGACTATCGCAAATTGTTGAGGAGTTACTGGAATGTTATAGCATTGAAGAAATTCATCATAACTGAACAATAAACTATTCTCCTTGAATAATTGGCCCACCAAAATAATATCATTTTTAAACCAGTTATCAAAGAAAATAGATTTATTTTTATACAAAATGTCCTTATTATTCCAAATAAAATATTTATGTGGCAAAAAAGATGCTTGTACATCAAGGGCCAAGCAAGAAGCACCTGTTTATGAAAATTAGATAAGACAGCAGGAATTTTTTCTATCTATAGTTGCATAAAAGTAAGAACTTAAGACCCCCTATGTGTGAAAAGACATGCTGGGCAATGCAATTCCAGATCGAGGCAGGGTTTTTTAGATAGTGCTTGATCCAATTAATCTTAAAAGTGTTGTTTAAGGTGTTGAAATCTAGGAAATTAAGTCTGTCTTTTTCAATACTATTCATCACGGTCGACTTCTTAACATAATGGGTCTTAGTTTTCCATAGAATGTTAAAGATCAACTTGTCAATGTTTTTAATTGTCCTTTGGTCTACATGTAAGGAAATGGAAGCATAAGTAAGTCTAGAAATACCTTCTGCTTTGGATAACAAGGTTCTGCCCCTCAACAATAAGTCCCTCAAGAGCCATTGATTAAGTTTTTTCTGAGTTTTCTCTATAATAGGAATGATAATAGGAAAAGCGTAATGTCATCTGCTAATTGTCTAATAATAATTTCTCTCTCCGAGATTACAATACCCTTTAAATTACTCGCTCTAATGTGACAAGTCAGAAGCTGGGTTGTGAGAAAGAACAAGTAAGACGATATTGGGCAGCCTTGGTGAATACCACGCTTCAGGTCAAACCTCGGAGAGGTGCCATACTTTAACCTTATCAAACTACTTCCTTTTGCATACAATGTCTTAATAGTTCTACAAAAATACTCCCTAAAACCAAATTTCTCAAGTGCATTAAATATAAACTCATGTTCCACTGTATCGAAAGCCTTATAAAAGTCCAAAAACAAAATAAAACGATTATCATCAATAAAATCTGAATAGTCAAGGATATCAAGTACTAACCGTATATTGTTAGAGATGTGTCTATTTCGCATAAACCCAGATTGTATCTCATCTATAATTTTTTCCAATGTAGATTTTAACCGATTCGCAATAATAATTGCCAGCAGCTTGTAATCACTATTCAAAAGACTAATTGGATGCCAATTTTCTATGAGCAATACATCTTTTTTGGGTTTGGGAATGAGTGTGATTAACCCCTGAGTTAAGCTTCACAGGCAATACTTTCTACGAAAATCTCTAATAAAAATTGAGCTAATTGATCAACAAAAGTTTTATAAAATTCTTAAGTAAGTCCATCCACCCCAGGAGATTTGTTATTTTTAACCTCCTCTAAATTTAAAGGACTATCACAGAACTTTTTGTCAGCCAAGTCAATTTGTGTAACAGAATCAGGGAGTGTAAAAAGGAGTCAGCACTTTTTTTACAGTAACATGAATTTTTATAGTTTTTACAAAAATTGGCACAAAAGGAAGCTATCGCTTTAGAATCATCAGTTATGGTATCATTATTTTTTAGTTGATGGATAGTATTAATCTTGGAGTGAAATTTTTCTAACCTAAAGAAATATGCAGAATTCTGTTCACCTTGTTCAATCCATATTTTCCTGGATCTAATAAAGGCACCCTCAGCTTTACGCTTATAAATACTGTTCAATTTACATTGGGACTCATATAGGGTTTCTTTGTCTTCTAAAGAGAGGATATCAGGACTTTTTAAAGAGAGAAGTAATAGTAGAGATGACCCTTTCTTCTTCCGAGCGTCTTGCCTTAGCAAGAACACTACTGTACTTCCTAAAATATTTTGCTACTTCAAATTTCATTAGCTCCCAATTAAAACCAAATTTAGTTTCTGACTGAGCCTTTGTCCAGTAATCCAAAATTAGGTTCTTAACAACTAGTTGATTTTTTAAGATAGAGCTGTTAAGTTTCCATTATGAATGATTAAAGTTACAGGGAGGGGTTTGAAAAAAAGAGACAGATAGAAATATCGCTTTGTGGTCTGTTAAAGGAGTTGCCAAAATATTGATATTTATATTATCTTCCAGATTTTGTGAAACCAACCAATAATCAATTCTAGATTGTTTTGATCTAGTAGTATTAGACCAAGTGTATGCTCTATCAGATGGGAATTTCTTTCTCCAGATATCAATCAAATACATTTTTTGCATGAGTAGTCGTAAATTATCACCAAGTGTACCCTGTTGCCTGGGGGGCAATCTATCAGTATGGTTATCCAGAGTGTCATTAAGGTCTCCTATCAAAATATGGGCTCTGGGAAACTTTGATTTTCAGTTACTAATGATTCTTTCAATCAAATCAAGTAAGAAATAATTTTTCAGTTTAGTATTATAACCATAAATGTTAACAATAATCACATAATTATTAGACATGTCAATTACCTGGCAAATATAGTGCCCTTCTGTATCACTTTCAGTGTATAAAATATGCCCTGTAAAGTTATGTTGTAGAATACAAACGACAGCAGAATGTTCAGACCCATGGGAAAGCCATAAATCATTCCCCCACTGAGATCTCCAAAACGGGAGTATGTCCCAATACTGGCATACTAGCTTGCTAAACAAGTCATTTTTGAAAGAGATTTTTGTATTTATGTACACCTGAAATTGGTTAAAAACAAGCAAGCCCTGAAACTTACTGCTGCCAAGGAATCGTACAACCTGATCAAAGGTATGTAGAATACCTCATATGTTCTTTTGATAGTGCTTTTGTTTTAGCCATTTTTTTTCATTTCTATATTTTGTGCCTAGTTATTTGAAAGCTTATCTGCAGAGTTTGAATGTCGTTTATGTCTGTACATTTTGGAACGTTTGTAAAATAAATAAATAAATAACAGAAAAGAAATAGCTTACTACATACTAAACAAGGAGGCGGGACTTTAAAAGGGACACACGTCACCTGAGGGTGTATCGTCATAGCCGGTAGAATGACAGTGCCTGTGATACCAGAAGCTAGCTGCCTAGCTGGATGCTGCTTAGTTCAGGGTATGAAAAAAACACAGGAAATGTAAGTTATCTGTTCTGTAACTTTACATTTGATTTCTTGGTATACTAACAATTATTTCTAATCGAGAGTTTGCTTAAAACTGCTCGAGGTTGAGCCAAGGGTTTTCTTTGAAGCTAACTTGCTACATATTGTCGAAACAAATTTACAAAGATTGTGATTTGAGTTTTATTTTGCTCAGTCATATAGTCATGTCATTAGCTGCTTTATGGGTAACGAGCAGTTTAAGCGAAATGGTTTCACTATTGTTGATCCACACAGACTTTTAAACTGTGAAGATGGCTTCCTATTTTGATGAACATGACTGTGAACCAACGAATCCCGAAGAACAGTACCGTCAGAATGCACTACTCGAACTGGCTCGGTGAGAACCAAAAAGTTTAAAAAAATCCACCCGAGAAAGGACACAGTCCAATCTATATATTGTGTCAGTACTGAAGTGTTTATCTATTATTTAGGTCTCTGATGCAGGGTCTGGACATTGATTCAGGAGCGTTTGACCTTTCAGACTGGGACCAGCGGCTTCCTCCCCCAGCTGCTAAAACAGCAGTCCAAACCCTACCTGTGGTTATTATAGCCCCAGAACAAGTAGGTGAGTACTGCTTCCCTTATATAAACATGCCTTCTCTAAGTAATTAACTGTGAAAAATATTAAGGGATTATAGGCAACTAGCTACAGTATCTCCATAAATTGGACAGCAAGAGTTGTATGTGGTAACCCATTTGAGTTTAATTATTTAATTGTATTCACCAGTATTTAAGTGTTTCACCAACATCATTGTGTGTATTCTACTTTCTGAGGATGTTTTGGAGTCTGTAATTATTTGTCTGTGTCTGTCTCTGTCTGTCTGTCTCCCTCCGTCTGTCTCCGTCTGTCTCCGTCTGTCTCCGTCTGTCTCCGTCTGTCTCCGTCTGTCTGTATTTATTTGTCTCCCTCCGTCTGTCTCCCTCCCTCCGTCTCCCTCCCTCCGTCTCCGTCTGTCTGTAATTATTTGTCTGTCTCTGTCTCCCTGTCTCTGTCTGTCTGTCTCTGTCTGTCTGTAATTATTTGTCTGTCTCTGTCTGTCTGTCTCTGTCTCCCTGTCTCTGTCTGTCTGTAATTATTTGTCTGTCTGTCTGTCTCTGTCTCCCTGTCTCTGTCTGTCTGTAATTATTTGTCTGTCTCCGTCTGTCTGTCTCTGTCTCCCTGTCTCTGTCTGTCTGTAATTATTTGTCTGTCTCCGTCTGTCTGTCTGTCTCTGTCTGTCTCCGTCTGTCTGTCTGTGTCTCTCTCTCTCTCACTCTGCCCACTATCTAGACAAAGGGCTGAAGTGCCCTGTGTGTCTGCTGGAGTTTGAGGAGCAGGAGACAGTGCGGGAGATGCCCTGCAAACACCTCTTTCACTCTGGTTGCATCCTGCCCTGGTTAGGGAAGGTAGGGGCCTAGCCACTGAATCGACTCACACAAATCAATACCGCACATGTTGTTTTTATATTGTGTACTATTTATCTGAGTACATTGCAATATATAGCCCTTCAAGTGCCCCTATAACCCTTGCTGTCCATCATTACAGACCAATTCTTGTCCGCTATGCCGACTTGAGTTACCCACTGACAATCCAGAGTATGAGGATTTTAAGAAGGACAAGGTGGGTGAGGAACTTGGTCTTCAATTGGGGCATCAAAATCCAAATTATCGTATGAAATAGGAAATCATAAAAATTACTTCTACTTAATTTCTCTTTTAGAGTTAAGACTTTATGCGTCCCAAGTGGTGTCTTGTGCAGCAGCCTGTGGCCTACACATTGAAATGTACACTCTAAAAAGAAAGGTTACTGGGGCATCCTTCAGTGGTTCTTCAGATTGAAACTGTTGGGGAACCGATATTTAATCTTTACAGGGAACCCTTAATATGGTTCTTCAAATAGCTTTTTGAATAACCTTTTTGCATTTATCTTTGAGGTGGTAAAGGACTCCTCAAGTGACTCTTTTTCTTTATGCAGTGTACAAGGAATAGGTATTTGGTCACAGATGGTCAGCATCTGCCTGTTACTAAACCAAGTATTTGTTACAGGAGAGGAGAAAACAGCGGGAACACAGACTGGAAGATCTACATGGAGCCATGTACACATAATGGCTCAGAGCACACATCTTATTGAATATTTCACATTTCTTGTGTTGTGTTGCAATAGAAGAGAATTGACCACAGCTGAGATGATATTGTTTTATGTTTTATTGTGGGTATTGTAAATATGTCAGTTTTAAATACAAAAAGACCTGTTTTGTGATACAAATACATTATGGATAGTCACTTATACAATTAAAGGAATACTGAGGCAGTTCAGTTTTCTACATTCCCTGCCTTATGTTTATAGTATCTCTTCATTTGCCCCAATTTGCAATATGACCGAAACTGAATTTTGAATGGAATACTGTTTTTCTGGCCTTATATTCAATCTGTTTGTACTGTTAACATTTTAATATTAACTCATGTTTAATTTACCACATACCAGAATGGTCGAGTACTCAGTACAGACCAAGTCCCATGGGTGATTGTAAATCATGTCTAGCATTCATTTGTTGGTATGGCTGGCATAACTGAGTAGTGTTTTGTTTGTTAGGGGCTGTTAGTCAGACACATTAAGCCTAGTCTGTGAATAAAAAAATCCAATGGAGACTTTCCATTGATGTGTATTTTTAGTCAACATCTATCAGTGCAGGCCTGGGACCAGTCCATGTAGAATTGGAAATGTTAGGGTTTTGGGGTAAAACATCAGGGTAAAGAGCAATTTGAAACAAAGCTGCTGTAACAGAAATACAAAATCAGAAAGCGGTCAAATACTTTTTCATAATGCAATAAAAAGCTGTGAGTCAACTTAATGCAATATTGATTAAAATTATTGTTTCAGGGCTGATTACAGCCAAGCTAACAGAATTTCTAAGAGGATGCAGCTCAGTCTGCCTGGTCAGTCATGTCAAAACAAATCTACAGCTTGCATAGTAAAATCATTTATCCAATTTTTGCACAAAAATAAACAATACAAATAGTATTAGCATATAATTCATTCATTTTATTTGTTTTAATACAAATCTCTGACAAAAGAAAATGGTTAAATCATAGATAAATCATACACATTTACAGGAATAATTAATAGTAATAAAAAGAAATATTCTCTGTAATGCTTTGATTTTGGAGGGGTTAATTGACTTACCATCCATTATACAGGGGAATTGAATAAAATGCCCATTTTACATAATTTACAAATATAAAATAGCTATTACATCTTTCAAGACATTTGATCTGCATTGCTATTATTCAGAATTCAAGACATTATCATCTGCTAAAGGAATTGGTATTCTCTCACACAAAACACACAAAGAGAACATGTAAAAAAAGTCCATACATTTCAAGAAATAAAAAATAAGTACAGAAATGTGATTTAATCATGTTTTGGCCTTTTCCACTGTAAAAGATACACAAATGTTTAAAAATAATAGCCTAGTTCCAATGCTGTCTAGGTACATTTTTGTCAAAGCTGCCGGTTGAACTCTTAACCTTGATATGAAAACTGAATTACAGTCATCAGAGAAAGTTTCTGGAAATTATATATTTAAATATTTTTGGCAGGTACAGGTGAGGGGGTAAAATATCAGAGTAAACATACTAAGGAGCACAAGAATGTTAGTGTCAGAAACTACTGTGGAGCCTGGCTGTTATGTAGCAACAGAGCCAAACCATTAAATTCCAGTCTAGATTCCTAGCTCTTTTTGGCAAGAGGAATATGAAATATCTAAACATCTGCTCTGCTTATGTCTTGGAAAAACATGAAATCCACTCGCAATCACAGAGGTAGCTGGCATGAAGAAAACTAGAAAATACAGTTTAAACTTTTTTTTTTAAGAGAAACCACTCAGTGATTGTACTGTACATCTGAAAATTAACCAGGAACCCAACGGCCATACAGAAAAGAATAATTGATATCATAGATTCCTAATGTAAAGTGCCTACAGGGGTGAACTCAGTGATTTCAAAGCCCATTTCAGCATGTTGTTGTGGCCCCCCAAGCTCCCAAAATCAATGACCTGCTAGTTTCTTTTATCACAGAAAATATTGTTTCCATGAAAAAAAGATTTTAAAATACTTTGTACAGGCTGTAAAGCAGTTTTCAAAACACATGGGTTACAAATCAGTCAGTGGGCCCCCCTGAAGAGCTTGAGGCCATTCAAATTGAAACTCAAATATAGTAGGGTCAGTCCCTGGGGCCTACTACAGAGGAAGCATGGCCTAGAAACTGCTGACTTGCATTTGATAACTCCATTTGGAGAAATCATTGGCCTCAAGATGGCGCTGGTGGGTTAAGAAAAATGTTTTTTCCACTTGACACTATGTCACCTGGGGCATAATTGGTTGCTAGTCACAAAATTTAGTTTTTCCTTTCTAAACCAGTTACTTACATTTATAGATTTTTGGCAATGATCGACAATTTCCTAAGTCATTCACTGGTCTATATACCATCATACACATCTATTTCAGTAACAATTTTGCACAACATTGTCCAGACAGTACATGCATCCAGCATCTCAACTCTGAACAATGAATATCCTTATGCATTTCTACATTAGTATGACCAAAAATAACAACACTTAAAATCTGTCGACACATCAGTCTGTCGTCATTCTCAAGTTAACGGCAAAGGTCTTTACAGGCATCCTCTTTAGTCCATACCATTGATTATAAATCTGGGCTTATATTCATTAACATCTCAGAGCAGGAGAGCTGATTTAGAATCCCTTTTACATCAACGGCATGGCCATTTTAACCATATCCTTCATTTACAATGCTTCCTGAGGGCACAGCCAGACTGAGACTGTGATTTTATACATTCTAACTGGGTTTCCATTCCTAATCACTGAGTCTGGCCATGGCCTGAGGAGCTTCATACGTTGGTGGACAGCAGAGACAGAGACACATCACATCATTATCCAGAAAATGTCCATGTATCCACAGATATTTTTCACTTCAAATTAGTTGAACTAGATGGACCAATGGATGTGTTATCAAATTAAAATTAAGTAGCATGCGCATGGACCAATTAGAAATAAGCAGCTTTCTGAAGATAAGACTGTGGTCAAACTGGGAAATTGATTTGAGGACTGAACATTTTCATTTTTTTCCAGGCAAAAAGTAAAAAAATTAACTTTTAACAGCCTGACAAAAATGCTAGACAATTAGCATAGATTTTTGTACATAACTGACCAAAATGCACCCTTTCAAATTTGCTTTCTGCTCTCAATGACTCATTGTGGCTGCCACCTGATTACTCTATTTTTTATTTAGTTTTTGAACAGATCAGTGTGATAAAAGGCAGAACTTAAGTTACATGGACAGGGGGCACTAAAAAGCAATCCCTATCTGAGATGCTTTTTCTATACAAGCTGTGCTCTCAACACGTACAGCATCTTCCCCGGTGCATTACTAACAGGCTTGAAGAAAAGTCTTTTGCAGGAGACTGTATTGCCCTCAGTATTCAAATAAGGCTTCCAAGGAACCAGCCTGGAATCCAAAAAATAGATACACCTAGGTGTTTAGTTAGTCACATTTGCACCTTTATAAATGGATTGTTGCCTACAGGTTAACCTGTTAATAACCGTACATTCCATTACTTGTACAATGACAGATCAGAAACAGAGCAATGTGTTAAAAACTCTCCAAAACTAGTCCTCAGACACCTTGCTAAAAGGCAGCACTCCGACTGCTCTGGAGTGTACTTTGCTTTGGCAGATGAAATAGCCATTATTGCACCAAAAAAGATGGAAAACAATAAGGTGACCTCATACAAAAAACATAATAAGCCATTTAACAAGTGGGTAACAGTTGAGGTACATTTTGTGGCAAAATGAAGAGGAAATATAAAACAAATCAAGCAAGAGTGAGACACAGACGTAACAGGTGTTTTTTTTTGTCTTGAATGTTCTGGAGGCAGATTTGTCAGCAAGGCAGATATTAAATGGTTCTCAATCTGTTGAGGACAGATTTTATATTTCTAACAGGTTGTATGCTTTAAGAAGACATTTTGATTAGGGTTAGTGCTTTTCCCTAACCTAAGCCCTAATCCTTCACCTAACCCTTAACCATATAAAATGTTTTCAAATTCAAAGTTGGAACATAAGCTTCATCATTGAGTTGACCAATGATCCTTTCTGCCTTGACAAAAAAGGCCAACAAGTGAAAAGCCTGACAGGTTTGTGAGTCTTCCAAGCTCACATTATATTAGCTGGTAAGATGTATATAGCAATCTTTCTAGGGAATAACTAATGTAATGACTAATAATACAGAGATATCTTTTTAAACAATAACAAAAGATAAAGCCATTCATGTCGCTTGCCCTCTTGAGGCAGCGATTCAAGACACTGGGCAGATATTGTGCACAAAATGTGTGAATTGTCTTATCAAATAAGGTTGCTGATTTCACAAATCATTTTACACTTCATTTATACTCGATAAAAAGGCGTGTGCGTACAACCTGTCATGTACATAACGGTAGACTATTGTTCCACTTCTCAAACATTCAATATTTTCTACTACGATGCTTTAACATTGGCAGAGTATACACAGAAGAAACAACTCAAACCAAGTCTGATCAACCCAACAACAGTCTACTCTGTCATTCATAGTGTGGCATGCAGCTGAATGGCATGAGGACCAGGCTGAATGGGCCACACCACACGTTGTTGCCATGTTGAGGAAGTCTGTGGAAAATCTGGAAAAAAAACAACATTGTGTTGCCATAAAAAATAAACCTTTTTTGGTCTGCCATCCCAACTTGACAAGGATCAACACTGGCAAAAGCCTCAGTGGCCGGTCGTACAACACTGACCCTCGAGAAAGCAGCTATCATGGTGTCAGTGTACAAGGATGCCTGTAGGCCAGCAGCCATCTTGGAAACATTCCCAGCACCACCGATCTCATCCTGCCACATATTTATCCTTCCTGTAAATTGTTTCTTCCTGCTGCTGAAGCACAGGAAATTAGACCGTAGTGGAGAAACGGACGGCTTATTACAACATAAAAACCCTATACAGCAATACCAACCCGGTGACCCGGTGTCAATCATATCTTGTGATTTCCAATGCCTTGTCTTTCCTCCTCTCCAGCTGGCCAGTACTATCCTTCCCCCTGACATCTGCTGCCTGTGTGGTGATTCCCCTCTGCAGCAGCAAGGTGACCTGTGACCCCTGCAGAGCTACAACATGGCTATGCTCTCTGGGGTGCAGTTGAGATGGGTGGATGTGCTGCTTCCTCCAGGGGATTTCAGGCCCTTGGCTCCCATGCCCCCTCCTATGCTGCCCCCCATGGACAGTGCCATGGCCCCGGCCCCACCGCCCATCATAACCCCCGAGTGGTGGTGGGTCTGCTGCAGGCCGACCATCATGGTTTCATTGGTGACCGTGCCAAACTCATAGGTGAAGGTGCCATAATAGACCAGGATGTCCACTGTGAAGACCCACTCGCAGATGGCCGCCGCATGCTGGAGAACAAAGCTCTCGTGGATAAAGAAGATACCGCCTGGGGAAAATGGAATTAAGGACAAGCAACAACGGAGGAGGAAGAGCTAAATCAACACATCTATGGATAAGTCCCAAATGGCCCTCTCTTCCTTATATAGTGTACTACTACAAAGGGAATGGGTGGCATCTGAGATGCAACATATGCTATGGTCAATAACGAACAAGAGACAGTTCATATAGTTCAGTATTTTTGCTGGAATAATTTAAGCAGAGATACTGTGATCCTGTATGATTTTTAATCTATGAATTTCTCATTATATGCCTGAGCCTACCATGCTGATAGTTGGGGGGGAGCATTTCAAAATATTCAGCACTTGCAGGAAAACAATCAGCACTGTCTCTGGGGGCTTTATACTACAGATAGTCATTCATCATTTCCTGAATTATGGCCACAATGCAACACGCGGCTCTATAGTTGGAAAGCACTGCCCAAAACAGTTTGAGACTGATGACTTCACACTGATGACTTCATATCTCACATAACTGATCAGTAATGGATTACACATTTCCCATCCCCTCAACCCCTTCATTCCACCAATCCCTGCGAGTCAGGAAGGATACTGAGGACCAGTGAGATAAGGGCTCCGCCGGCCAGGGCCACACGGACGTGTGCCATCCAGTAATCAAGGGCGGTGACGGCCAACCGGTAGGTGAGCACACACTGCAGGCACACGAAGAGCAGACCGGCAGGGAAGGTCACGCCAGCGCCAACGTAGTGGAGAGACTTAGCATGGTCAACCTGTCAAAGGAGGGGAACACTTATTTCTTTAATGGAAATGGAAAACATACATTTAACACACAAAAAAAAAGTCACTCTATGAATTCAAATTTTGTCGACAGTACCTCCCCAACTGAGAAGGCCATTCAAATCCAGCCCCACCACTTGTTTTTAAACTATGGAGACATGCTAGAATACACAGTGAATCAGTACAAAGGGAACATCACACAACAAAGGAGGAGATTCTACGATGTAGACACCACTGAATAATAAATATAGTAAAGAGGTTAAGATAGCTCGTTGGGGAAAGATGCTATGGGGGAAACGTGAATCACCCCATTGACCCCCAGCAAAATCCGCCAACATTTAGGCTATTACTCATATGTATTTGACATTTTGTTGAGGTAATAGTATGAGTATGATGCTTGTATGGATGTCAACCCCAATATTCAGCTCCGGAAAGTTTTGAGTGAGGAACCACAGTGCAGACCACTGCACCTTTTTCTTTCCTTTTCAACTTTTTTGGAAAGGAAAGAAAAAGGTGCAGTGGTCTCTTAATTTTTTCTGGAGCTGCATGTTCTTGTCATCGTCAACACTTGCATTACAGCTAAATACAACTTTTACTACACCACTGATTTCTTTATACTAGTAATGCTACAAGCTGATTCAAATTCTGTGTAGCCGTTTGCATTCAATTCTGAAAGGGACTATTTCTAAAAAGCTTAAGCAGCAAAAACAACCAAACATATCCAAATATGGCTTATGTAATTTCATTGTGGGCCTGCTTTAATAAAGAAATCACAAAGGACTTGACAAATATAAACTTTGTTAGATCAGAGGTTTTGACTATGTGCCGATGGCAGCACCCCTCAGCATTCTACTGAGTTCCAATAACCTCTTAACCGCATCTACAGTTGCTCTAAATAACAGTGTCCTGTAGCATTGCATTTGGGACTCCATAGCGAGGCAGTTTTGCGTGGAAGAGAAGAGTCACCTGGAAGTTTCCCACCATGACCAGTCCTATAGCGTTGGTGCAGCCAGACACCAGGGCGCTGGTGTTAATCCAACAACCGTGGCTGTGCTCAATCACCTGGGCATAGCGTAAAAGGCACACCATCACCACTGAAGAGACCGGGAGAGAGATAGAGACAGAGGGAGACAGGGACGAATAGAAGGGATAGAGAGAAGGGGACAAACCGCAAAGAAGTAAGGAAAGGAGCACAGGGAAATGGAGGCAGTGGAGTGAGTGGTGGAAAATAAGACAGAAAAGGAAGTCATTGAAGAAGGTCATGGATTAAGGAGGGGGGGGCACATCCATTAATAATTGCAGAGCCTATTCAAAGCCCTTCACAAGTGCTGCTGACTAGTGGCTAACATAAAAAAATGCACAGCAGCATGCAGAGAAAATGCACACAAGATCAGCTATTAAGGAAATTCTGTGCAAAAGTTACTTTTGTTTTAGTTCAAATGAACTCTGCACCCTATTGACTACAGTGCAGATAAGGTTTTGTGAAGACATGATTGAGAGACCTACAGATAGAATATATTTTAATAGGTATTTTCAGATCATTACCACCATTACTGAACAAACACATTGTTTTACAAACCACTAGGAATCTAGCTGCAAAACTTCATGGGTAAACCTAGAGCACTCAGAGCTTAAAGGGATAGTTCAACCAAATTACAAAAGTACATACTGCTTTCTCTACCCTGAAAGCAGTCTATGGACATATCCTTCGCAGTATTTCCAAATATATTTGCGTCAAAACTCCAATTCAACCAATTAGCCATTTTTCACAAATCCCATTCAAGTCACATTACCAATATTATATTTTTCACACATTACGTCCATTTTTGACTACTGCCCTTATGGGCCCTATGTAGGGAACAGGGTGTCATTTGTGAAGAGGAAGAGGATGTACTTACCCATGAAGGCTCCAACATTCCCAATCAAACTGAATAGGCAGCTCTCAGGGGGGAAGGAGCCACACTTACTATAGGAGACCGAAGAGGGAGGCAAGGGAAAGAAACTAGAGGTCACATCAAACAAATGAGGAACCTACTCACTGGCCTTCATTTATGTAGTGGAACTGCCTAGGCCCATCCTGCATATGTCCATCAGCCAGGATTCAAATGTTATGAAAAGGCAAGCAAACCACTGGTCTGGTTACAGGGATATGTCTTTACAGACGAATGCATAATTCAGTCATTTTATGAATGAAACTCAGTCTACCATTCCATCTTTGTATTTTGAGGTGCTGTTTTTTGTTGGTGTTTGGTGTTGAGTTTTTTTTTTGAGAGAATCTATAAAATGGGAGTCAGGAACCAGATTTCCCTTGAGGCTAGGATGGCAGAATCTCTGCCTATTTCCTTAAAACATCTGTATGCACTACCTGTAAGTTGCACTGGAGAAGACCATATGCTAAATAACTGATATGTAATGTAAAATATGCAGCAAGATTTCATCATAGGCATCTTGGTCAAGCCATTCTACTTGTCTCTCACACTGCTCTTTCAAATAAGGAAGTCATGTGGGTTAATGCTTGTAAGGACACGCACACTCACTTGACAACCTCAGTTAACTTTACAGGCTCCCTACCTGAGGGTGTCGCTAAATTACAATGAGATCAGGAAATCATTGCTAATGATGCCTCCCTGCTACCCGGGTGATGCTGGCCAATTTGCATTGGATCAGATGGATGGGTAAAAAAATACTGTAAAAAAATACTTGTAAAACTGATTTCCTAGAAAACTAGGCCATTTTCAGAACAATTTCAGGTGATTAAAATCCTCTCTTTTTTTTTTTTTTTACACAAAACATCCCTCTAAATACATGTATTTTTTTCCAACAAATGTTGACCAAAAACTGAGACAGATAGAAATACATTAGAAATGAATGAGAGACCTGATGAGGGGGATGTCCTGTAAGGTGCAGCAAGTCTTGGGGAAACCTGGCCTTGCCATCTCCTCTGTACATGTCAAATTGTAGATCCTGTACAAACGACAAAAAGGTTAACTCATTAGTTTTTTCTTCAGTCAGATGATACCCAGTAGTAACAAGTTAATGTAAGTAGGCAATAGGCTGAATCCAATGTGAGTCTTTATTACTGGCACAATGTTTTAATAAAAATCATTCTGAAGCATATTCACTCACCAGTTCTCCACTGGACAGACATGATGATTCATCACCGCCATGGCATAGCTGTGGGGGGAAACCATTATCATGAAACAGCCCAAATGATGAATGTTTCTCTCAGTCACTTTCCGATACACTCTTGGTAATTCAGCCAATTGTTTGATAACTCACACTATCCATATGCCTGTGATGGAAAAGGCTGACAGGCTGACAGGCAAGATGATCCAGGCAGTCATTGGGCTGGCAGTGTGCTGGCTTTGTCCAAAGCATGAGGGAGAGGAGGGCTTTAGGCTGGAGAAGACAGCGAGACAATGAGGGGACTGGTGGGGACACTAACTGGCAGGGAGGACACACGTGGGGGGGGAACATGGGAGGAGGACAGGGCGATGGCACACCGCTTCTGTTATTCCACTCTGTGTTAAGCAGCTTCTGGCACAGAGGAGGACAGGAGTTGCAGAAATGGCCAAATGTAAGGTGAAGGGAGTGCCAGGAAGAAGATATAGGGGGAGTACAAGAAGAGATAAAGATTAAACATGAGTTCAGTAATGTAGCTAGGGTAACTAGGAAATTCCTGAGAAGAAACAATAAATAATGTAACAACAAAAAACAAGCCATTGTCAGCAAGGTAGGTAGGCAATCTAACAGCTCGTCATTGGTAAAAATGACATTGTTGACTCCAGTTTATTCAATGTCCAAAAGCAGAGGCCATGAAAAGCTGTTTCAATCTGCAGTTTAGAACTCTGACACTTTGCTCAGACTACTGTGAACTAAGCACAACCTTTTCCATGCAAATGCCTAGAACTCAAACTAAAACAAGTTGTTTCTCCAACTAAAACAGATTTCTCCTCCATATTGAGAAAAAAAAATGGTTAAAAGGTTAGGTTTGATTCAGATCAGTACTGACTATGTTTTCCTGCAATGGTGGGGGGTGGAAAAATACTGTGAAAACATCTGTGACAAATGAGACTATTGTTTCCTGATAGACTTACAACAAAAAGTTCACAATACTAAGCCAGAATAGACCCATTTCCTATCTAGACTGGATACATGTCCCAATGGCATTTGCCACCTACTCAACTGAAGTATTACAATTTCCAACTAACCACAGTCTGTTACTAAAGCATATGACTTTGTACGATCAGAGGTCTCTCTTTAGGTAACGATAGTCAACGTAGCAAGAACATTTGTTGTCCACCTGCAGAAAGCTACTTAACATCAGCTGACTGAACTAAATACAAAAAGTGGATGATCACTTTGTTCTACTATATCTGGCTTGTGTGGATGATCTGATCATCAACATAAACAGATAATCAGAACACCGGCTGTTTCTGCTAACCAGCTTGCAAAAGCAAGCAAACGTTGAGGTTAAGCATTTCACCCCATACGGAAGTGTCTGGGAACGAGATTAAGCCAACGTTAACAACATCGCTAGCTCGCAAACATATTGTGTATGTTGTAACGTTGCATGTTAGTAGTAGCTTGCTAACTAATGTCATTAGGTAGGTATCCAACATTGCTGCTAATAATTTAGCGTACAGTAGCTAACTAACGATAAACAAAAAACGCTTGAGGCTCGGAAGTACGGGACCGACGTTACAGTACAGGTCAACTGAACTGTGTTCACTGACGACCAGATTGTTTACACTGCTGTCATGTTGGCTAATGTTAGCTACATATATTAACAAATGTTTCTACTTTCCCTCACAGTCATTACCTAGATAGCGATAGCGGCTATGTTGTTTTCCACACAGTAATTACCTAGCTAGCGACAGAGGCTAGGTGGTTTTCCACCCAGCTGACTGGCTGGCCACGGGTTGACAACTGAACAAAAGGGCTAATTTCAACAACCCCAAGCTATTAAATGCTAACTAGCTAGCTAATGTTAGATTTAGCTTTCAAAAGGAACGGTACTTCTAACACATGCGCGTCAGTTTAACGTCCACACAACACTATACCGATAATTAATATAATAAAAATATGTATTTACATACCACAGACACTGCTATTCCCACCACGACACGACTCAACAACCTTGATATCCCTTAAAAACTCTCTTTCGGGCCCCACACGATTGTGCGTGCCGCACCGACACTGTACCTGTAGTTTTCTTTCCGAGTTAATTGGATTGAGGGCAACAGTGTGATGGACTACATTACCCATGAATACATTTAATAGCAAAGGCCGAGCCAGGAAGACTTTGCCAACACCTGGCTAAAGAAAAGTTTATTTTCCTAGACATCTGAAGTACATGTGCACCGGACACCACAGCTTTGACCACTGGACCAAAATATGCCATATAATCTTTAATTTTAAAATTCACAGCATAGTATTTGGCTGCATATGTGAGCAAAATGGGTGTACTGTAGAGTCCTGATTTATGAAAACCACTTTCAGATTGGAGACTAAGGATCATGTTTCTTATCTTGAAATTTACAGACAGAAAGTGGGAAATGTGTGATCACATGAGATTTGTGTGTGTGTGTGTGTGTGTGTGTGTGTTAGTGACTTCTCTTCTCTCTTTATGGCACCCAACCATCTCTGGACATGCCCATCTGTGTTACAGAGCCTTTGCTCTCTGACATCCAGCTGTCTGACTCCAACCAAGGTGTGGATGTCCATCTGAGGTTCTGAGGCTCCATCCAGCTACATGGCAGCCCTGCAGATCCCCCTCACAGCTGAGGTAAGACAAGAACCATCAGAGAAGAGACAGACCTTCGGATGCAGAAGGGGTATCCAAAACAATTTTCCTCCATCCACCATTACTAAGTTCCAAAGCCGTTTAACTGGGACAGAGCGATGTTGCTTTCTGGATTGCAGGGAGTGCAGCCTGGTGAGGTCAATACAATCTCATTGTACAAAATATATTTCTATTGAGTATGGTAAAGTTCACTTTTTTAGGGTAAACGACAAGAAAAATAAAGTCTGAAGAAATTTATCAAAAGGCTGAATACCCATTGATTATTTCAACTTTTATTCATCACATGGAGAACAAGTCATAAGTGCTATGGGTTTTTCTAAAGTCACATTGTTGCATTTATCTTTTTATACCCCCTCTTGTCAGTTCCCAAAATATTATGTCTTCTGCTGAAGCTACAATATAAAAAAACAAGTCATCACATGAACATGAAAATTAGATAGAATACTATGCTGTCATGGCAACCATAGTTCTAGGTCAAAGTTAACAGACCTCCTGATCTGAGCTACCACTTGTTTCTGTTCTGCCCCAAATTGAAGGACCAAAAGAGACAAAAGCAACTTCACCTTGGAGCTATCTGTAGCTGTGCCATTGATAAGATTTTTAGGCCTGTCTAATAACAGGTCTTGCTGACCAAGGTCTTTGCCTAACCTTGGCTTTAGTGAACAGTCTAAAGCAAAGTCGGGCTTAGTTTAACACAGTCCATTTAATATACTAGATTTTAGTTAGCACTTTAACAGGTTTCTAATCAATAAATAATACAGTTCTTACAGAAGCTTTTTGGTGTTCATAATGAAAATAACACCTAAATCATAATGAAGATAATCAAGGTATTACATTGGTACCTATTTTCTTAAAAAAATTGTCTTCTACATAGGTCCAGCTTGTGAAAACCAAAAGCTTGGATTGATCTTTTGATCGATTACACATATCCATAGGTAGTAATCAAGCTGTATTCAACATTTTTTATATTAAGTATAATAAATGTATGCCTACATAATGAGCTGGAACCATACTGCACTTTGGTAACAACAAAGATTTATTAAATTGAGTAGAAATGTAATTGAATTCTCTCATCTTATTTGCCCCATCTCCGTTTGACCCGTAGAATAGCAGAAAATAGACAGTGGCCAGTGGAGGTCATGAAGTCACCGCAGGCTGGAGGCATAAAGGGAGGAAAGGCTGTCAAAGACATGGGAGTAAGAAACTGAGTCTGTTACAGGATCTGGTTACATTACTCCTGGCTGTTATTGTAAATATCCTCACAGATGTTTGTTTGAATTGCCTTTAAGTATGTGTGTGGGTGCCTGTGCATGTGTGTCCAGGGTGAGGACAATACTCAAGCCTCCTTCCATGCCGGAGTGGATGTGGACATGGCTCCCCTGCCCTACCCCGGGGCAAGGTGTATCTGAGGGCTATACCAGCTCTACCCCTACTATGACTCTGACCTGCAGGTCATGGGAAGAGAGCTTTTCCCTCTGTCATTCATGTTTTTTCCAGATATGTGGATATGGTGGTGACAGTTGTGGAACTGGAAGACTGGGGGAGTTATGAAAGACTGACTGTGGAAGGTATTACAGAACTGCTTTAGTTATTCATGAAGCTAGCTGCTGTGTGTGTGTGTTTGTAATATTAGTGGAGAAATTGAACAGACAGAACAGAGTACCAGAACTGATGGAGGAATTAGAAGTAATTCCAGAACTAATGGAGCAGTTTGGAGTAATTCATTGTGAGACAGCAGATAGTCGTCTAGATAGTCATCCATTCCACTTTGTGCCAATTTCCATGTCCTTGTCACACTGTCCTTTTCTCTATCCCTGGATTGTGTCCTAATTGGTGTCTGAGCAGCTCTTATCACCTGCAGAGTATTGCAGTGTTGATTATGACCTGAAGGATGAGCTCAAGGACGTCTTTCAGATAGAGCCAACAGACATTCAAGACTATTTTCCAGATTCCGATTTAGCCTAGTCCCCAACTGGAACATATTCTCAATGAACATTGCATTCTCAATCAAGATGTTGAAAACTTTTTTTTTGTCCAGAACAATGCTTATCTGTTTCTGAGAAGCTGGCTCTTCAGGTTCCACTTCATGGTCCCAAATGGAACCTGGTTTTGCAGCAATCTGATGATAAAATATGATGGAATCATAAAGTAAATATGCTGCTTTTCAATAGTTACTATTCCATACAGGACTATAAGGCGTATCGTATTAGCAGAGTGATCCCTGTACATTATCAACACCAACCAATAATCTAACTGAGCCACACAGGACCTATTTGATGTTTTCTATGCACATGTAGGATCTAGATTTGTGGTCATTGGTTACCTGGACCAACTGACAGAGGAGTATGGAAAGGATCAGGACTGTTTTGAGAGGACCCTGGACTTTGTGAGGGAGAAGCAAACAGTCTTCCTGCCCTGGGCTCCATCTATCTGCAGAAAGGGGCAGGTGAGATGGACTATTTTGAATTTTTTCAAAATATGTTCATGTTAGGTAAGCCAACAGTATTTTCCTCTTTTACAAGGACGGAGGAGATAGTTGAGATGCCAGGATGAGAAGAAACTTGACCATACACTCTTGTCAATTCCTCACAATTGTCATACTGCAGGTGAAACCTTAAATATGTTTTGGTTCTGTCCTTTAGACATGATGGTGTTGTAAAATGTTCAACTTTGTGCTTTAGCAACTACACCATAATTGTGATTATTATTTAAGGAAAAAAATATGTTACCCTGTTTGCTACCCAGGACGCTTGAGATAGTTGAAGATTGAGATAAGTTCCCCGTTTTGCTTCTTTTTTCACCGCTCACACACCCAGGAGGTACTGGCCAGCAGGTATGCATATACAGGAGAACACATTCACTAGTCAAAAACCAAGATTGAGGTTTTCGGCATTTCACTTACTGGAAGAGATAGAGCATGTAAAGGTATTGCAACCTTGTCCAGGCCGAAATAACAAAGCTGTACTGCAAGGTAGTGCCTTTACATCTGCGCAGTTATGGAGCCTTAACTATACCATTGTGATTGAAAAGAAAAAATAATAATACTTATCCAGCAAAATAGATGAACCCATATGAGTGTATCATTGAATTTGGTCGTGTCATTATGTGCCACCTGATTCCGTTGTGTTTGTTGCCAATTACGGTAAATGCATTACCAGAATGCTTTATTTGCAGAGGTGGAGTTCCGTAACGATACAGATGACACTAAGACGTCTGTAAATATCAAACCGTTTGTGACCCATATTCGTGGTATACGCGCTGATCATTTCTGAAGATACAGCTTAAGATATAATCGAATCTGTCTGGAGTCGTGTATGGCGGTTTCTGGTCACATAGACAACCTCAATGACCAAATGGTTGGAGCTACAATCTCACTAGTAACTCCATTCGGGTTGGGAGAGTCTCTGGACCACTTAGATTTCTTTAGTTTTGCAGTAAGATGCCCACAAGCCGTGCTATCAACCAAAAGCTAAGCTAAGGAGTCAGTGGAAAATTCTTCATCGGGTTCACTTACAAATAAATTCCTTAAATATGATCAGTTGGAGCTAAAAATATATAAATGTGTTCTATATTCATTAGTGTCTTTGGAACAAGGTGGTTTTGCTCTAGGACACCAACATGCTGATCTTTATGGTACGTGTAATTGTACAGTTTGCTGTGTGAAAATGGAGAAAGAGAGTAAATATTTTTTTTTACCAAAAATAAAATAAGAATGAATACTTTTTCTCCAACTAATGGATGCAAAATAGGCATAGCAGTAAAATTAGACAAAACATTTTTTCAGGCATTTTATGAAAAACCTTGGTAGAATCTGCTTTTATGTACAATAACTTGTCATATCAAATATCAAATAGTTTTCCATTCTTTTTTTTGGAAAGCTACATAGATCCAACAACTCTGTATCAAAATACAAAAATATCTATAAATCAATTGCATATGTTAACTTTTCACTCACAGAATTTAGTGCCTTGGACCTTTATGTACCCAAGTTAGTACATTATGTACCCTAGCAATGATGAGTTTGCTTAACATTGGCTGTAGTTGTCCTTGTCACGGTTGGAAATCCAAAGGTTTAGCCACCGTTGGCCCAATTACAATTATGCAAAGATCACCAGTATGCATTCATATATAAGTTGATACAGATCGATTGGCCAGCTTAGTAGTGTGAGTAAGTCAGAACTATTAACTTACATTGTCAACATTTTTCCCTTTTGACAATTAAGTCAGTTGGACAGTAGATAATGAACTTGACAGATCACACAGATAACGAACACTTTTGCTGAATGCAATTGCTGAATGCAAAAGGCCTATGGTATAAACATAAATACATCTTGAGATATCCAGCTCAATTTCAGGCTGATCATACAAGATTGAGTGCCAAAGCCTAAAACCGGGTCAATCTAATGTAATCTTGACATTTTTGTAGAAGTTTGGGGTAAGAGGCTCAAAGAGGGTAGGCTGAGCACCTCAACATCCTCTGAGGTCTTCTTGGACCAGCTCCTGGGAGGGTAAGGGAGAAGAGACAGAAACAATAGCTTACATTTTCACATTTCCTTTTGACTGACAATAAGGAGAGTAAAGAGAGTGACTTATGCTGTCCACATCCCTCACTGTCCTCACTTAAGGAGAGGTGTGTGGGAGGCGGAGGGGCGTATGAGAGAAAAAACATTCTGTCATGCTGCATTAGACTGGTCAAGAGACATTTCATGGTTAGCTACAGCTAAGATGTACAGATATGCAGACAAGCACAGTTACACTGAAATCCCTCTTTCAGGGTCCCTACTTCTTAACAGACTTTACATTTTCTCAATGCGTGGGAACCCTGTCTGTGCGTGTAAAAAGAACAAATTCTGTTAGGCTTTATGAAAAAGGATGAAACAGGCCATCAAAACTGGACTGCACAATAGACTGTACCCATGTGCAGGCCAGTCCCCATCTGGACCTGTGGAGGCAGACTATGTCGGTCGGAAATCTTTCCATAGCCTAAACGTACATGCTTCTACTGGGGGCCTCTGTCCATGCAGTGTCAGGTAGAATAGTAGCAATTGGATTTGGATGAAATGTGCACATCTGTGAAAATTGATCAAATAAGTTTGGATGTCAACATGTTTTAAATCCTGTTACCCTGGCAGTTGTTCACAGAAATTTCAATTTTAATGTCTGCCTCACACAGAGTAGTAACTGTACTGTACAGAGAGAATGTTTCACTTCACCTTATCAGCAGAGATCAATGAGAAAAACTAACATGTAGCTGCAGAAGACCTATGCAAAACCAGATTTGAAACCTCACACAATGTCAGACCCAAAGTTAAAAATATTCTGGAATGTGAGCAATGTTGAGATAATTCGGAACTGGAATTTACATTTTGAAAGACACCACTGCATCAACTCTTCTTAGTCATGCTGAGCAATTTAAAATGAATGCTCTGCCAAGCAAAGTGTGCCACACTTTGCTTGGAAGTTACCTGATATCTAATATCGAAGCTGTTGCCACATTATTTTTTGGCTATTGAGTTGGCTCTTGTTAAGACGTAACCATCGAGAATGAATATAGGCCAAGGGTTACTCGGTCGGAAAGGCTTCAGGCTTCACCGAATTAGGCTAATTAACAGTAAATTCATTATAGTTATGTAAGTTAGCCTGCAACATAATTTTGATTGTTCATAAATCTGATATCATCTAACCAATAATATAACCAGTCCTATTATTACTTATTTAGTGATCTGAATGTTCATTTATTAAAAATTAAAAAGTAAACAATAAGTAGACTAGTATGATTTACGCATTTAATCTGTCAGCAATTTTTTTGCCTCCTCGCCTTGTCAATTGCGGCAGTATTGCCCTTTTTGATGATGACTCCTTTAAAATCTCGTTTAAACGGCTTGAGCCTTAAGTGGAAGTTGACGATCATTCAAACTGAGCTTTTTCAATTAAGCTCGGATTTCAATAGCGGCGTTGATGGAATACACCGGAAACATTGAATGAACTACAAAATACAAAAACCCTTCAAAAGACCGATGAACTGCTAAATACCATCAACATATACACTTAAATGACCAGTAGAGGTATCTGCGCCGCTGGTGTAGTGGTATCATGCAAGATTCCCATTCTTGCGACCCGGGTTCGATTCCCGGGCGGCGCACTGCTTTTGTGATTTCTTGAGGTTTGTCGAGTTCAAATTTATAAGCATGCAAACTGTGGAAGTTGTGAATTGAATGATTATATATTCTCACAAGTGTTGTTGCGTTAATCCCGCATGAGAGCGAACCAAAGGACGAAAAGAGATCTGTATATGCGTTGTTAACTATATATTCTCACACTGCTACGTAATTGCAGTTTGAACAATAAGGTTGCATGTTGTCTCTTCTTTTTTGTTAATGAAAAGCTTGGCTACGTCACGTGCAAGGTCATTATCGTAAAATGTTACTGGTAGATCTGATTTAAAATATTACTATTATTCGTGCGTTTACTGACACCTGGTGCTGAAGTGTACACATTGTATGTTGGCACATTCATTGCGCATGCGGCTGTGCACATCCGCTCTGATTTTCCGCCATCTTCCTCTTCGTAGTGTACCCATTGTTCATACAAGCTAATCACAGCTGGTTTGCATGGTCAGCAATTGAGTTGATTGTTGCACTTTTTTATATTAACTTCTTTAAATCTTCATTAACAGTATACAAAAGCCACATATTTAGAAATTAGAAAGTGCGTGTGTAATCCTCTATATACAAGGACAACACTGGGTGCAACCTACGAAAGCATGATGATGATGGACGACGAGCAGCCCAAAACCCTGTAAGTAGCGAACGCGGGCTAGCCAGCTAAATATTTCTTCAAATTGTGTTATTTTAAAGCGTTGTAAAACGTCAGAAAGTTCATGGTTCAAACCAAAACGTCCAGTTTATGGCTCGAGCCTTGTCAGAACCCAGCTACCTAACTCCTACTAGCTCGCGTTAGCTAGCTAGTTTACATTACTGTAGGCATCCACAAAGACATTAGTTGGCTAGGTAGCCTAGGTTTTCTTGCTGGTAGTAGTCTATACATATCTTGGTAATTAGTTCGATATTGGATAACCGATGGAAATAAACTTGGCAGTGACATAACTGTAGTAAGGGTTCACATGTCCATGGCATTGTATTGCAGGAAGTCTGGTTAAATTTACCGGCGTGTCAACGCAGCAAGAACTTGAAATCCAATTGTACAGAACATGATACCGATTCAGACGTATACACTAATTTTGCTCCTTGCGTTTGTCGATTCGTATATTATGTAATTTTTATCAGGAAAATAAAATGGCACAATAAGAGTTAAATATGTACTGTACAGCTTCAGAATTCACATTTTAAGTCGGGAGGCCTAAGCGTCATACATGCCTTTATCTGGGAGACTAGGGAGGATAGCCACGTCAACGAGTCAGACGGAACACGTTTTTTCTGCCGTTTTGTTGGACCGCCAAAAGTACCTTTCTAAAGGAATGCTTTAAACGCCCTTGTTGTAACGTTAAATAACTTAAATAACTGTAAATGCTTAGTCTTTTATCGATTTGTAACGTAAGTCGTTGTGCAGCAGTGCCACCAAAGGCTGGTTAGAACATGTTACTTCCTGCTCAAGTGTTTGCTTTTCCATTTTTCTCCAGGTATGTTGGGAACCTGTCCAGGGATGTCACTGAGCCCCTCATCCTACAGGTTTTCACACAGATCGGCCCTTGCAAGAGCTGTAAAATGATTGTTGATGTGAGTATACCTGGGCCCAAGAGTTTGAGCTTTGTATAATATTAACACCACTTGATGATGGTGACTGCCTGAACATCTGGCTGTTTTTGACTGACTAAACGTATTGTACTGCTTGTTGTGTTACAGACTGCAGGCAATGACCCATACTGCTTTGTGGAGTTCTATGAACACAGACATGCTGCTGCTTCACTGGCTGCAATGAATGGGCGTAAGATTATGGGTAAGGTAAGCTATCGTATCTACAGGGTGAGTTGGAATGGGTTTGTATTGGGTGCAGAAGTTTGACCAACCAGTAGGCCTAAACTATGAGTGAGATAGACAGACAGCAGAAATATTACAACGTTGAAATGGCAAACTCATTAATTGAATTGCTTTGTAAAATCGCAATGGCCCTATCCAGCCGGTAAGTACATAGACTCCCCGAGTCAATTGGATTAATACAGTGTTGTGAAAGTAATTGCCCCCTGTCTGATTTTTTTTTTTTTTTTTAAGGTTTGGACTGTCACAATGAATTTGGTTAGGTCTCATTGTTTGTAGTAGTGTATAGTGGGAGTCTGAAATTACATCTGATTGGTGATTCTTTCAATTAGTTTCATGTGCAAGATATTCAAACTTGCAATCACCAGGTGTAAAACTGTTATCCGAAGGAAAGGGATAATTAGGTTCAGCTATTGGAGTCATGTGGTTAACTACCATGCCTGTTTTAGGACAGTCCGAAGTCTGCATGAGACTAATGTAGCCAGCACATTGGTTCCAGGAGTGGCCATCGTGCCAAAATCTCAAGAACAAGGTGTAAAATCATCCAGAAACAACCAAGGATCTGCAGGCCTCACTCACCTCTACTCAGATCAGTGTTCATGACCGCCATCAGAAAGACACTTGACAGAGCTTGGTATTCTGTTGCAACCTACATAAAAGTAATCATATCAGTTATGAGTTTCCTGTTAAAAACAAATAGCCTTGGCTACATTTCATCTTAATTGATTTGGCAAATTCTGCCTGAAGTCATAGCCTATTAGCAAAAATATTCTGTAAACCTGGACTTATGCATTACAAAGAATATATTATAGCCTTGCCACTTGTTTAATTTTAATCTAAGATCAGCAGGCAAAAGATCCTAAAATTGGCTTTTCGGTTGTTGGTTTTTTAAGTATTAACCTCCTGAGACCCTGTGTCCACATATGAGGACACTGTTTTAGGCTTCCTGCACCATGTACTTCATTCTGCTTAACTTAAACCTATTCTCCTTATTAGAGGACAGTTGTCTGTGCCATGCTTAGATAGTATACTTATCAGGTCCACCAATCCCAAATAGCTAAGAGGAATTAAAAATGCATACATTATCAAAGCTCAGGTCTTAGGAGGTTAAGATTGCTTGAATAGCCTCTTAGTTTGTAAACTTATTGTTACATTTTTATCATAAATGTACATTTGTAACCTATTCTAAAGTTGAGAGACAACCCAGAAATGACTCACACATTTGTTTCCATTTATTGAAAGCACAGCTGTGGGTAGAGGTAAAAGCCTGTTGTGTAATTCACTGGCATAAACACATAGACAATATTAGAACTAGTCTATTAAAGTTTCACTTGTCATGGTAACATTTACTACATGTGTAGCCTTTGCTTAAGCACTTTTTGGTCAGCAAGGAGTGATATCTGGGAACGCGCCAGGTTTGTATAATGTCCTGTTTGACTAGTCTATCTTGTATTCTTCTTGCACTCTCTCATTTACTACTTAAAAAAACAACAACTTTCTGAAATGGACCTCTTAGGCCAATAAGGTAAATCGATGGTTGATTACGAAAGCACGTTGACATTTCATGCTGCTTGTTGCTCTCTGCCCTTTCTACAATCTACGTTGTTCTCTTGCATTAGGGATAATAGCATACCACTTTTTGAACATGCAGGCAATGGCAAATATGGAGTAGGCCATTTAAAATGTTGCCCTGCTAGTCGCTCACTGCATGATTATGTGCTGCCTGGTTTTGGCAGTACAAGTTTGCGTGTGTGTGTGTATATGGTCAGAGTATTCTGCAAGCAAATGTCAGGACATCAGTCTGTAAGCTGAAGTGCATCTAGGTCAGGCAGCTAGAAAAGTGATCGACATCAGAAAGATTCAGTAGCAATCTGATGCAAAATAGGTAGTGCCATGTTTTACCTGCTTTTCATGACATGTTTGTGTTTTGGTATAGGCCTGTGAATATGATGAATACACAGCATATTCTGTAATTTCCAATTCGGCTAATATTACATTTTGGTTTAACTGAACTTTCTGTGTCAAAAATGCAAACATAAAAATAATAATAATCAGACGGGGCAAATACTTTATTTTTTTTTTTTATTTTTTTTTTTAAATTGCACTGTAGGTATGATCTCACTCAATATAGGCCTGACCACCTTAGTTTTGTTCAAACGCTGACCAGGCATGTCTGTTTATGATGTGCATGAGGATCTTACTGCTCTAAATCTAGAGTAGGATAGTAGCTTTGTATGTCTGTCTTCGTGACTGATTGATTATAACCTGGAGTTTAAAATGTTAGTGACCTCTCACTGTTTTTTTACCAAACCACTCCTTATACTTATGCCTTTGAAGCCAACTTTTCAAGGGAAATGGGCCCTGATCCTGAGCCATAGGCTACACTCTTAATGCGTGTGTGCTTATTTTACCCTTCCCCTCCCCTAAACTAAAACAATTGCTGTACCTTTTCCAGACCCATAACTTCACAAATATAGGTCCTAACCTCAGCAGAAATATATTCAGTGCAAATTATTTTATCCTCAACAGGTAATGAAGGACCGTTTCAGGAGTAATACAAGTTGATAATGTCACTGGTTTGTAAGTCCTTTGTTACTTGGACCTTTTACTCAGTAGTTTATGTTCCAGTTGTTTATGGAGTGCTCAGGTATTCCCTGTTCTGTTTTCTCTGCTCATCACTGCATCCAGAGATTCACACTGTGTTTGGTCAGATGGCTCATTTCTTTCACACCCTAAAGTACCACAAAAACTGAGGTTGTAAATTAGGCTACTATATCTAAATGATATACACATACCCCACCTGGCCTGTTTTCTCTTCCCATCTGTCTTTAGGAGGTTAAAGTCAACTGGGCCACAACGCCAAGCAGTCAGAAAAAAGACACAAGCAGTAAGTGTTTTACGGTTATGACAGTCATGGAATGTTACCGTAATTTTGCCAGAGCTAGTAAGTGCCTAATTGTCTATCTGTTAGTTAGAAAACATTAGTACGGCTTCCTTTGAGAACACTGTCTTCCACACCATACATACAGATAATTTTATCTATAAATCTTCACAATGTACCACATCCAGCAGTGAGTTACAGAAGTTTTTTTGCTGTCTTCCAACAGATCATTTTCATGTCTTTGTTGGAGACCTTAGCCCTGAAATCACCACAGAAGATGTCAAAGCTGCCTTTGGTCCATTTGGGAGGATATCGTAAGTAGCTAAACATTAATGGTTATGTGCTCTCTTAAAGTTAGTCATTCTTGAGTTAGTAAAACATTTAATAGCTTAATATGTCCTAAAGAGTCATTTGCCTATGTCAGTTTATTCAAAAATGACACACACACCTTGCTGGTATTGAGTAAATGGTATGTTTTTTTTTCTTCAGTGATGCTCGTGTGGTCAAAGATATGGCAACAGGGAAGTCTAAAGGCTATGGCTTTGTCTCTTTCTTCAACAAATGGGTAAGTGTTGTTGTTGCAAGGAATAACTAACAGAGGGATTAAGTCATAACCAAATTTGCTCCTGCATACAGTGGGTATCGAAAGTCACCACCCCCTTTCAAAATGTTCACATTTTGTTGCCTTATAGCCTGAAATGAAAACACATAACCAGCTTTATTTACGCACAGTAATCAACGATATCCGGGGGGGGGGGGCTATTTGGATAAGTGAACACCCTTCTTATTTAATACTTGGTGGTGAATTTCAGCCATGAGTTATGGACGTGTTTTACTGTTGGCATGGTGTTCTTTCGGTGGAAAGATGTATTGGGTTTTTGCCAGACAAAGATCAGATTAGACTTGATGTTGCCATTTTTGAGGGCTGTTTTCTTTTCTTGCCACCCTCCCATAGAGGCCAGATTTGTGGAGCGCTTCAAAGTTTCCATTGGCTTCTTGGTACTTTCAAAAGATAGTAACTCTGATCACTCCTCCTTGCCTGGTCCTGCAGTTTGGACAGAGGGGTAGTGCTATACACTTTCCACTTCTTATAAATGGTCTTAACTGTGGTCCAAGGGATAGAAAAAGTCCACCCATGATGGGTTCTTTGCTTTGAATTGCACTACTAAGCAGTTGAGTCCTCTATGAACAACTGCTTTTATTTTGAACAAATCTAAGTGACCACAATTGGAAAAACAAAACAATTTTCTGAGTTTTTTGTTTTTCTTTTTTTACTGTGTGTAAATAAAGCTGTAATAAAGTGTAAATGAAGTCTTGTGTTTTCATTTCATGCTATAAGGCAACAGAAAGTGAACATTTTCAAAGGGTGTGGTGACATTCTACACCAGAGGTGTCAAACCGGTTCCACGGAGGGCAGTGTCTGCAGGTTTTCGCTCTCACCTTGTACTTGATTGATTAATTAGGTCACTAATTGGTTAGTTTCTACCCTCACCTGGTTGTTTAGGTCTGAACTGGGAACCAGTTTAAAGGAAAAACCAAAAACCTGCAGACACTGCCCTCCGTGGAACCGGTTTGACACCCCTGTTCTACACCCACTATATGTACTCATTATAGGACTGGGCAATAGAACGATTTCCTGCTATGAAAATGGGTAGGAAGATGATAGGTAGTGAATCCTGCCTTGTAGTTGAAGAAAAGGGCATTCTCAATTAAATGATATGGTACAAAGCAGCCTTGTATAACGATCATCAATCTAGTGGCATTTTATTGAGCAAACTCTGAAATCTCATTTTTCTAAAGTTGATTAAGCATCCAGTTATATTTGTCTATTAAAAATGTGGGATTCTGAAAATTTAACAGAGAATTGGACAAATCTTGGTCTTCCTACCCATATCAAAGGGCAGCTCCCGCTCAACCCAGTCAAAGCTTTTCTCCATACTTGTACCAAGATGGTATGGAACCAAGCGTCTCCTTGAAGCTAAGACACCAGTCCCTGCCCATTTTCCAGAACCTTATTAAGAGTGTCTTAAGAACTTCAAACTGTTGCGTTCTTGAAATAATGGGTGCTGTCTTTATTCTAGTTTTTACTTCAGTCTAGCACTCTTAACATATTACAACAGAATCGTAAATTGTGCAAAATATAATTTAAATGTTAATGGCTGCATATTGAATTTATTATATTGAGAACATGGTTATTTGAGTCTGTGGATGGGTCATGTGGACATTTACTTTTCTTTTCCTCCTCACAGGATGCAGAGAACGCCATTCAGCAAATGGGTGGCCAGTGGCTTGGCGGGCGACAGATCAGGACCAACTGGGCCACGAGAAAGCCCCCAGCCCCTAAAACTACTTATGAAAGTGAGTCCATGCATGAAAGTGATTGGTTACCTGTGACTTGCCATTGAGCAGATATTTTCTTCACCAATTCACCGTTTTAATCCTCACCCATTCTTTATCACTGGCGAGAGCAATGTTATACATTTGTGTTCAGTTGAGCTCCTGGGATCCTGTTATTTCTGTCGTGTATATTTATTCATCCCCATTCCCGTTTCAAATAGCAAATACCAAACACCTGTCCTTCGATGAGGTTGTGAACCAGTCTAGTCCCAATAACTGCACTGTGTACTGTGGAGGAGTCAGCACGGGTCTAACAGGTCAGCAGTTGTCTTATTGTATTGGGAGGGGGAAATGATGACGTTAACCGATTTTACCAGTTAAGTTGACAGAGGAGACATTCCCATTACAGCAAAGACTCGGGAGCAACCCTTTTGGTCACTGAACACCAGGCCACCTGCTGCACCTGTTGTTGAAGTGGTCGCTTTCTAGTTTAGGTTTCCTGGGTGTGTGACATGTCTTCCTTTTGTTGTCTAGAACAATTGATGCGGCAGACCTTCTCCCCCTTTGGGCAAATCATGGAAATCCGGGTTTTCCCAGACAAAGGATACTCTTTTGTGAGGTATGTCACAAGATAAAATTTAAAACCTCTGATAAACACTTGGTATCGTTGGAATCTGTTTCCCCTACCACTGTCATTTGACTCGTCTCCTATGTTCAGGTTTAACTCTCATGAGGGTGCTGCCCATGCCATTGTGTCTGTGAATGGGACTTCAATAGAGGGCCATATGGTGAAGTGTTACTGGGGTAAAGAGACCCCTGACATGATGAGCCCTATGCAGCAGGTTCAGCAAGTGTCCCAGGTATGGAACCACATACAGAGGCTTCTCTTCATTGACATCATAAGGCGCACGCCCTCACACTCACACTCTGGTCCTTTCTCCTCGACAGCAAAACAAAGTGGGCTTTGCCGCCCAGCCCTATGGCCAATATGCCCAGTGGTACGGCAGTGCCCAGCAGCTTGGCCAGTACGTCCCTAATGGGTGGCAGGTACCCACTTATGGGGTTTACGGCCAGGCCCAGGCCTGGAACCAGCAGGGGTTTAAGTAAGTACATAAGGACATCTGCAGGGCTCTCCTCTCCTCCAGCAACCAGGGCTTGCATCTATGTGTCTGTGTACTTGGCTGGGCTTCCTGAGGAACTCTTGGCTCCAGCCCAGCTGCCTGCAGCTCTCGCCAGGGGAAGGATGGGGCCATAGATGTCCTCCAACCTCCACCACCATATCAAGTTTAGAAGGACAAAACTACATACAAATCAGGATTGTTTTAGACGAGATAACAGCAATTTCATCATTTGTTCCATTTACTTTATTTTTCTAAAGAGCACCAATGAAGGTTCGTTTTGGCTTTTCAAAATGGCTATGATTCTGCGTATAATTGAACTTGTCCCCGATGTGTCCACTTGATGATAAACTACATAGTCCCAGGCAACGAGGAGACTGGGATGGTTGAATACAGAAAAGGGGACTTGCTCCCCTGTCCTTCGAAGTGTCTTCCAGCCCTGAGGGATACTTTATTGTGCATGTCACTTCCACAAACATTAAGTTCCATGTCATTGCTCTTGTTACTTCATGCACACCTTCTTTTTTTGCTCACTGAATATATTTTCCTTCAATTGAATATCATTTTTCTCCTGATGAAAGGGCATTGCTACTTGAAATGGGATGTTGTATGAATATGTTAGTATATTATAGCTACATTTAAATCATTAGAAATGTTCTTGTCTCAACTGGATAAAATTGGGTTTGGCAGCGGCACTAGATAACAATCCGGTTTCAACTGCTTGTATAGCAGAATAAATATTGTGTACCAAAGCTATAATATTATTTTCTTTCAGATGTAGTGAACTAAAGAATGCAGTAACTTGGGAAAGTGATTTTCAAATGTGAAATTGTTACTGTTTTGGAAGTAGTGTATACAGATTGCAAATTCACCTAGTGTATTTGCATTTAAATGTACAATATGTATATAGGACAAAACAGGTTAGCCAATTCTGATTTATTTCAGTAATTGTTTTTTTGACAAGTTTCATCCAATCTTCTCATGTCTTGATTGGTCAAAAGACCAGTCATAATTACACTGCTTTGTCAAAACAGCCTTTAAACATAAACAAAGGCCTGTTGATTATCTTTGTGATATCAAATTTCCTTTTCTGCAAAAGTCAATAAAAATCTAGGTCTATTTTTGAAATATAGTTGAAGTTTAAGTCCTAAAATGCCAGCCTGTTTTTTCCTCCCTTCCTAAGGGTGTAACATGCTCTCCGATGTTACATCCCTTACTATGTGTCTCTTAACAATATGCTGATTTTGTTTTTTAATTTGCAATGGTACTGGATTCAGGAAAGTGACATTTAAATGTAAATGCAGCCACCTTCCACCACACGTTGCACCATCGATCAGTTTCAGAAGCTCTGGATGACATCAAGGAGTCACAGATGTTATTTTTATATAAAGCTACTACACAGGATCATTGTTTTACATTCACTCTAGGCTTTGTCTGCATGCCCATTCCCACAAATCATCCATTTGATCTGTTGCTGTTCAATATCAAATCTGTTTCTGTCTTTCCCTACCCAGTTTTGTGCTTATCCTTTGACACCCTGACCCCCTTTATCTTTCACAATCTACTCAGCTGGCTGTTGTTCCCTCTTTGGTTTCTCCCTCAAATGGAATCCTATTCCCTTTATCACTTACCAGAGCCCCTTGACAAAAGTAGTGGACTTAAAAAGGGAAAAGGATGCCATTTGACACCAAGCCTCTGTCTAGCCGCTGTCTCCTCCTTTTCTAACCTGCTGGTGTTTTGTCTCTTTCCCTTATTTGCAGTCAGTTACCGGCCAGTGCTGGGTGGACAGGCGTGAGTGCCCTCAGTAACGGTGGGGTTATGGAAGCTACACAGGGATTGAATGGGAGTATGCTAGCAAACCAGGCTGGTATGGGAGCCACAGGATACCCCACACACTGATGGGGGGGTAGTCAACTCTACTGGAGCACCACAGGGATCTATGTTTAATCCCCTCCATTGTGGCAGAGTAAGACTTGTTGGTACATGGCATTTGAAGGGGTAGTTCACCTCTACTAGAGACCATGAAGCTGATTTCATGCAAGGCTAAGGGGAGCAATGGAAGACTGGAAGAAACTACAGCAGTATAATGCTGCCCTTGTGTTAGAGTAGACTGAACTTCTTGGGCAAGGTGGTACCATTTTAAATTAACTGTAAAATAATATAACTGTTAAGGAGACACTTGGATTTGCACCTTGGTTGGTTTAGCGTCTCAAGCTGCTACCATATTCATAATGACTTGAACAGTCAACATGAATTGGTTGTGTTTTTGATGCAATGAATCATGTAAAAAGTATTTTTTTCTGGACATTTGTCTTTATTTTGTCTTGGGTAATGAATATCTGTTGTTGTTTTCAATAAAACCAATTGCAGGGATCGATGCCACTGCTTTTCATTCTGTATGCACAGTATTCTTGTGTATTTTTACAAATTTGATTTTGAAGGTGTTTTTTGCATTCCACTTTTCAACTTTCTTTTGGATGGCCTCTAATATTGTTTTGTGTGAATAACCATACTATTGATTTCAAACTGTATAAAGGTAAATGCTAATGTTCACTATGGGAGCTTGCTTGCTTTCTATGTTTTTTGTTTTGATAACTGAAGAAAATAAACGTTGTAAGTAGCAACACTATCAAATGCATATCTATGGGAACAGGCACACTGATACTTGTACTTCCGGGTAGGGAAAAGACAGCATTGCTATGCAGTGCATAAAAATGTTGGATAGTTATTCTCTGCATAAATTGATTTTTTTGCCATTTTCTATGAAGTAAGATCAGTATTTTTTATTGGAAAATCTGAATTGATCAGAAATGTGCACTGTTGCCTCTTGGACACAAAGATGGACTTGACACATTGTGTTGCCTTACAGAGTTGGTTGCTTTAAACAGACACAAAAATTTTCAGATTAGGCAGTGCCTATGGACATTTTTTTGACAAGGGTTTTAAAAAGTGTTAAACTCTGGGGTTTGATAATGTTTCTGCTACTATAGTAACCAATGTGTTCTTGCTTTGTCAAATAAAATGCTGATGCGCATAAACCCTTTTATGTGTCCTGTGTAGTTTAGTGGAGATTGAAAATGTTGATAGTGAGAAACTAACAATACATTAAGCAGTATACAGTGTTATAGAGAAAAAAACTACTTGAAATATTTATAGTCTTGGTGAGAGTAAAACAGAATTGGTTGTCAAAGACTAAAGGAAGAGAGAACCCAATTATTTTAAAGGGGGGACTCAAGGTTTTTTCAGTTTGTTTGATTCTCTTTTGAAACTATTTGTACTTCCACAAAATGCCCTTAAACTGACTCTTAAGGTACAGTATGTTTTCTCTGTTAAGACGGGTGTGGGGAGGTGTTTTCAAAAGAGGGACCATACATACAATGTTCCTTTGCCCACAACCCACCTTGTTTCTGAATTGGACACTCAGTACAGCATCACTTAATGCTGCTCTGGTCTGCTTATTGCCTGTGAAAAAGTTATACCTAATAGGTTCCCTCTACGGGGTTGTGAATTTCTAAGCAAATACTCAGCCTTAAGCATCAAGGAGAATTCAAAAGAAATAAGGGACCATGTTGTGTAAGAACAGCAGGGTTGGTATAAAACATTTCATTAGCCTTGCATTTCAGTTACAGCATGAATGATCAATATTATTAAGTGGAATGTGTATGCCACCGCCATGAAAAACTTGTTAATAAGCATATTACACTGACTGCTAACAGGTCATCAACTTATGGGCGATTGTTTGAGCTGCTTCCTGTACTGTCTGGCCATGTGAGAAAAAATATTATTACAGGCGAGTCACAAATCTACAAATCACAATACATCATATGTCAATATTGTTTGTAGATCAGTAACATTTACACTTACATTACGGTTATGATCCTCTCAAACACAGGATCTGACTAGTGATGGGCATTCCGAATCACTAAAGTGAACTGAATCATTTAGTACAGCTCTTTGAAAAGATTCGGATCATTTTAATCGCTGAATCATTTAATCTTTTGTCTAAGCTCTTATTCCATCTCTACATCACGGTGGGACCTTGTTGTTTACTATAATAGCAGCAGCGACCTCCTAGGCCTAAATTATTAATTACGCCCCCCCTCCCCAAATATATCAATATATCAGTCAATATATTTTCTCAGTGAATTTCTTTTTTTCGTCACACATTTTTTCGTCCATCGCATCTTAAACCTCTTACAAATTGTATAGAAATTGCATAAAATCGTGTTCATTTGGCAACATGTTCGGTAGAGTGTGATGCTTTGAAAGTAACTCGCTCATTTGAAGTGCCATCTCTTCTGTAAACAATAGCTAACGTCTCCCTACCATCGGCCACCCCCATTATCGGCCCCCATTACCATCGGCCACCCCCATGATCCAGAGAAGTAAATCCTCTCAAATTCAAAATTTAAATGCACTGGAAAGCAACGATACGTTTTGCTAATCAATATACCCTTTCAGCTAGCCCACTGCAATTTTTTTATAGAAATATGGAAGTGAAAATATTTTTTGAGATTTTATGGAAATTGTTTTAGACACGTGGCAATTCGTGAAATTCGACAGACCAGACGTCATGTACTATCAAAGTGATCAGTTTATTTTCTTTACCGGAAGGCAAGAAAGCTAGTTACAACTTTGTAGTAGACACTTCATTGATGACTTGATCAAATGATTACAAGATATTTTTCAAAATTGCTGTTGCGGATATGACGATAATAGGGAGTTAAGGAGTTTTGACCAAATTTACACCAGGTAAATTTGGTTTTATATTTGATATTCGGAGTTTGATCGTCAATACCTCTTCCACACAAAATCGTACAAATCATACAGTGAAATATATACAACTGGATGAGGGTAGAGAGCAAGGTACACCCTCTGATTTTATCGAAAATCGAACTAAAATCAGAGGGTCTACCTTGCTCACTACCCTCATCCAATTGTATATATTTCACTGTCGTCTTCGTACGATTTTTTTGGAAGAGGTATTGACGATCAAACTCTGAATATCAAACATAATTGGATGACACAGCCAATGAATTACCCATGTGTGCTGTTAATTTCGGTGTGCAGTTTAATATTGCTCTTGGCAGGGACGTCAATAGAAAATCATGGATGGGGGCGCTAAGCCTCGTTTTAGGGGGTCTGGGCATACTCCCCAAAACATATTTTCATCACGTATTTTTAGAGTAACAACGGGTGTAAAATGTATCAAAATAAGGTTATTTTTGATCACAGTTGGCTAAAAGTATACCTGTCTCATGGTTTGTGTTAGACACTGATCTAATATGACTTAAATTATATCTAAATAGAGAAATTAAAGTCTACTCTGTCTTCATCAATCCAACAAAAGTAACAAAAATGGCTGTACTACATAGCCAAAATACTTTTGTCAACTATAGTTTATAATAAATGAACATCTACATACAGTATATTCTGTTTCTAAGTGAGATTTCTCTGAATCATTTCAAAAACAGATTTAGTCATTAGCCCATTCATCTCAAAAAAGTCCTTAAAAAATGTATCATAATTAAAAAAAGAAACATTTAACAACCAGATCTCCCTTTCTCTGAACAGAATATGTTGCACGTTAACACGTTAACTTCCAACCCAAACAAACATGAATCTGTGAAACACGCACAGTTTTCCAATGGTGTTCCTGATGATTATTAGTGACATACAAATGTTCGCTAGCATGTCATTAATGAGAAATGAATATTTTCAGTAGTTGGTTAGTGTTGTCGCTAGAAAATACGACCCCTATCGGCCACCGCCCCCAATTATTGGCCACTTTAATATTTTGTTGAATTACATTATAATTTATTTTTACTTGTATTATAAATGACAGATCTTAGTCTAAGATCTGAAGTGTCTACTAGAAAGTTGTAGCTAGCTTTCTTGCCTAAAGAAAATCACTTTGATATTACATGACACCTGGTCTGTCGTACAAGTCGAATTTCACGACCTGCACTTTGCAAATAATTTTTGTGGCACTACTGAGTTTGGCAGGCAAGAATATGGTCTTTATCCTAATTTGACTCTATAGTTGCAATAGGAGCACATAAATATAATTTATAAAATTAAATAAACATTTCAGAGCAATGATGGCTGAATTATTATCCTTACACTTTAGAATACACGTCGAATAAGAAATAGGAGATATGCCAACCGATTTTGCCAACGATTTGTTTATAGTAATAACACTTGAAACAAATAACCAACCGAAAACTGCAGACAGTGCCTTCCCACGCGATCAACCTGCCTTAAAAAATCCTGGAATGAAACGTGGTCACCTAACGTGGTCACTGATTGCTGCCTTGATGTACACAATTAAATTAAAGTTTTATGCTACGAAGATCAGTGAAATATGTAGGCAAAACTCTCCTCTCAACAAGCAAACAAGTCACAGCAATGAGAATCGAGAGTGCGCGTTCACGCAAAGAGGGGGGGGGGGATTTTCGGCAGGGAGGATGTTTTGGGCACAACACCGGTATGGTACAGTACTTAGTTGTGGTCAAGAACAAGATTAAAATAAGTGTAAATTTACGTTGTTTTGTAAAGTCAGTGCCAAAGGGGGTATTTCAGTAAGCAGGGTTAACATATTCTGAGTTGAAACCACAACTCTGGGTTGACTGACCCTGAGCTGTCAAACTCGGCTTCAGAACAGGTGATAACAATTAGTTTGAGTTAAGTTAACCCTGAGTAAAGCAAGTGTACGAGGAGGCAAAAAGCCCTCATCAATGGAACGCAGATTACGTGATTCATCATGGCAACAGGAGGAAAAGGTCTCGGACCTTTGGGGGATATGGCAGCCGATGACGCACTTCGCAGACCTCACCACGCTCTGGAGGGACTTGTGATCGTAGTGGCTGCCATACCAGGCAGTTATGCAGCCTGAGAGGATGCTCTCAATGGTGCACCTGTAGAACTTGTTGAGAGTTTTTACAGACATGCCAAACTTCTTGTGTCACAGGGAAGTATAGTTGCTTTTGGGCAGTTTTCACTGCCGAGTTCGCTTGCCTGGACCAAGTGAGGTCATCTATTTATGCAGGTGCAACCTAACAGGCACAAAATGTACTTGGCAGCTACTGAAGATTAAATAAAAATATATACTTCAAACAGGAAAAGTATAATATCAGTATAAGCAATTGTGATGCTGTTTAGCCTCCCCTACCTAATTAGACACTTTTCAGTGGCTACATGCAGAAGGACGGTCGATTGTGCAGAAGGACGTTAATTCTCAAACAGATAATCAAACATTAGGGAATGACAAAACATCCAAGCGAGGTCTGATCACTCTCTCCCGACGGAGATTTCTGCGAAGTATTTGTGCTTCTACTGGCTCTTCGAGAAAAGGCACGCCATGTCTGACACATTCAGATGGCAGGTTTCAGTGAAAGAGTAGGACAAACTCAGGGTTAATTGGATAAAACCTGCTAGTGAGCAGGTTAGCTTCACGGAGTATGTTGCCGTAGTAACTGACTCAGAGAAACCCTGAACTGGCTCTTTGAAACCGTAAACCCAGAGTTTCCATCAACTCTGAGTAAACTAACTCTAGGTTTTCACTAAACCTGCTTTCTGAAATACCCCCCATGGTTTCTCTATCCGTATTCACGGACTATGTCATGGACGTAGTCCGTGAATGGTTTCTCCCTCTTCACAACATAATAGGCGGTCGTAATTAGCTTTTCAATTTGCCTACGCGCCACCTCATTCATTCGGAGCAGGCAGACGTTCATTGTGGCAGAGGTAAGGTTGTCAACAGCCCGTTTGGCCGCAATACACGCGACATGCTGCAGGGACTTACGGGCAGGTTTTCGGTAGTAGTTCGTTCCCTTACACGACCCTGCCTTATCGGCTTTCGTCGGGAACGCACAACATGAACAGCAGTACGTGTCCCTTGCCATTATCATTTTTGTCATGCTCTAGAATGCGCTATGAACTATGATTGGTCAAAACAGACGAGCCATCGAATATCATTGGTCAAAAAGACTGTACCACGCCCCAGACACGTTTTAATGTGAGAACAAGAGAAAATCGAAGCAGTAGAGTGACAATGTGCAAGCAAACGTGATAATACGATACTATGAATTTAAATGGAGAAATGGAGCACTATCTTTGTCTACTGGGCCGACGTTAGGTCATACTGGCCCCGGGCCAGCGGGCCATCGTTAATGTTGAACCCTGCGCCATCTCTCCTAGCCTCTGTCCTGACAAGGAGCTGGAGGCAGTTAGAGAATTTACAGCTCAAGGCTAGTTTGTTTTTCTTAGAGCAACAGTTTGCACTTGGAGCTTAGAAAGGTAACACGTCTCCACAGTGGCTAGCTGTTACTGGCTAGCTTTCACTACAGACTGTACACGGCTGGGCCACCATCACAGGGTGGGAGACACACTGACAAGAGGACAGGAAGGGATGCAGGATGGCGATGTTGTTTACTGTGGTATATGGCAGTATTGACATAAAGCTGTCCTCTGTGTGTAGTTGCGTAAAGCAGCAGCCTGCCTGATCCACTGTGACCGGTTTACTCATGACCAGCACAAGGAGGACAATCTCATGAGGTAGGAAGGGTGTACATACACACACAGATACTTTTGGAGTACTGCTATAGAGCACCAAGTGCTAACAATCAGTATCTGGATAATACGTTTGAAATGCTTGGTGGTGTATGTGATGTTAAAATAGAACTTATTTCAGTGGAAGAGGAAGTTTCTCATTGTAACCAGTGTCAGCAATCTACTTCAGGTTGTTAATACACCTACCAGAATGTTGACACAGTACAGGAGCTATATAATTCCTGTTTATTGATCATATTTTACCTATGCTGATCATTTTTTGACTAATAAGCATGCACTGATAAAATAACAAATGTACAAGGACCATTGATTGATTGAAAACTTAACTGAGCATGATAATCTGAGAAAAGTGAAGGACACAAAGGACATTCTGTTGCATAACAATGGCAAAGCAACCTAAAGGCTCCAACAGCTGAAAAATCAGCCTTTTGCCGTCTCTTAGCTAACTTTTAGAACAAATGTTGTTTGAACAACAGACATTCAACATGCTTAAAGAAATGGACCTTCAAAAAGTACTGAAACAAACTGTTGAACTGTTGGCTAGTATAAATTAAAATAAAAAAAACTTGTTTGGTTAATTTTCTATGCAGACTTTGATTTTATTGACAGTGTTATAGCGTCACATCCTCTGCTATATTGAAGTTTGAAAGCCATAACAAAACAGTTAAATGGATTAATGTAAATATTTGAAGAGTGATACTCTATAAATCTTGATTGCTTCACTATCAGCAGTAGTTTGGGGACATTTAGTTTAAACAATAAGTGTATATTGTAATTTCTAGATGGGTAACATGATAATTTCAAATGTAGTACAGCAGTCTTTTGGAAGGTTTTGCGGGAGACATGTGGTCCCTAGTCAGGAGCTCTAACTACCTTGCCACAGAACATTTGATCAAATAAGGGCATTGGTCCTTTGTGCCCCGTGAATTTCAGTTGCCATTTTGTTTTACAGCAGGATGGAGACAAGTGGCAGAACCTGTACAGAGAGGGCCTCTATAATGAGATCTACACTGAGTACCTGTCTACCTCCTTCGCAGGGATGTCCTTCCCTCAGGACAGCAAGTCAGTTTGTCAGCCAGCAAGCTCATGTGGAGACATGGCTCCAAAAAGACGTGTTCACATGCCGGAGCTTCTACAAAAACCAACATGATATCTGACTGTCTCTCTATGCCTGTCTATCGCTGTCTCACTGTCTCTCTGTTTCATTCTTTCTTTGTGTCTCTCTCTGTCTCTCTGTTTCGTTCTTTCTTTGTGTCTCTGTCTCTGCATGTGTTTGTGTATGTGTCAGGCTGTACTTCCTGAAGCTTGGACTGTTGTTGATTGGGATTGAGTACCAGAGTGGAGACCAGGAGTTAAGGTAGGCTACAGCAGCAGTATAATGGTAGGTAGTGGTAGCTAGTGGTAACTAGTGGTAGGTAGTAGTAGTGACTTGTGGTTGTAGCAACATTGGTGTAGACATTTGTTTTAAGGT